>CAIGQZ010001206.1:6445482-6464416 GCA_903798205.1 Danio tinwini | reverse complement strand
ATATATATATATATATATATATATATATATATATATACACATATATTGTTTTCACCCGTCCCCACCAATGTCAAGTGCAAACCTACGCCCTTAGTATAATGTAGCTGTTTTTAATGTACAGCTTTCTTCAGAACATTTGTGTGTGTGTGTGTGTGTGTGTGTGTGTGTGTGTGTGTGTGTGTGTGTTCAACTGAATTAATTGACAAGAAAATGTTCATTTTTGTAAACTGTGCCTTTAACACAAGACACAAGGGCACTAAAAATCAAGCGCAGGTGCCAAGTCCTGAATGGCGATTCGAAACATGCCCTAATGTCACAACAAGGCGCTAATGTTCTCCATCAACAAAACGATGATTCACGACCTATCCGCCAAAACGCTCAATTAATCCACTCGGTCGCTAGTGTTTATTACCCTGCCTAAATGAATCAGGGCCTCCTTCTCCTCCCCTGCTAGCAAAATGAAAAACAGCAAGGGCCGCTTTTGCTGATCTGCCGAATACGCGCTGTGTGGTCCGAGATATAGAGGGGGAGAAACGCCTGACTTTACGGGCCTCAGTAATCGGCAGGCGTTAAACTGAACAATTAGGCCCTGGCTATATTGTCGCCCAGTTTATAGCTCTGCTCTGGCTGCTTTAGCTCGCACAATATGGCTCCATTCAGGCGCTCCTCCTGCTCCTGCCTCCCTCCCTGTGGTCCTGGGACGCTTAGACACCCCCGAGCCGAAAGCAGAGGAAATTACAGGTATATGCAGCTAAGAAGCTTAGTGTACCATGACAAGCTAAGCATGGTTAATGAGACATATCAGTGGCCTACGGCTGGAGGGATGAAGCTTCTCATTAGGGGCCGAGCTGATGTCTTCCTGGATCTTGTGGAGAAAGGGTTAAAGGCCAGCACCCTGAGAGTGGCTCAAATGGGACCTGGGCAGATGGGAATGGGACAAACAATTATTCATTTTTAATGCTATGATATAGACCATTTCAATGTGGTCATTTCATTGGCCCATGAACATTTCCTGCTTGTTATCAAACTATTCCATTACTGTACTAAGAGGCAATTCAACCATGACTTAATGTTAAAACAGCTATCATAACATTATTTATCAATATGTGGCTCTTTTCCGATTCTCGGAAACTATAGAAATAAAAAATGTAAAACAGGAAATACGTTGGGACCATTGTTTTTGTTTACATCCCTCGAAATGGTCTATAATTTTGTACAATCTTGTAGAGGCAATCAGCTGTCGTACCATGAATACATGAGTATTTTTGTTTCTTAGTAAGAGTCTAAAAAGTGTATTTTATGGTGTGTTGAAATATCTGACTCTGATTAGATGGAAGGTGCGCAATAAGAAAGGGATAATCAACAGATGATTGTGTGTTAAACGATTTTAAATGCAAAATGCAGAGTCATAAAACAACCAAACACAAAGCAAAAGTAGTCCAAAACTCCTTATCCCCTTTTAGAAACAATCAGCAGAGCGATAAGGAGTATGTATGCGAGAGAGATTATATATGCATGTAAATGACACAGGCATATCTAATAGCTCATAGTAACATGCTTTAGCTCTTTACAGTGCTGTCCATAGGGTTGAGGGGCCCTAGGCAAGATCAAAACAGTGAGAAGAAAGCACAAAAAAATACATTTCATTTAATTTCATTAATATTATTACATTTTAATATTATTAATTTAATATTTTAGTGTATTTTAGTGTAATTTAATATTTTTGTTTTGTCTATTTTTTATTAGAAAAATGTTTAGACTAACAACAGTGTAATCGTGGGGTAAGACGCTGACAACAGGATACGAATCCACATGCAGGCTTTATTTACAGGGATGGTCAGACAAGCACAGATCAATACAGGAGCAAACAGGTGTGTTAGGGAAATCCAGAATCGTAGTCAGTACAGCAGGCAGATGGTCACAAGGATGGCGGCAGACAGGGAGAAACAGATAATCTAGGCTAGGGTCAATACACGGCAAGGACAAGACAGGAAAACGCTTCGAATTGCTATTATGGAAAGACAACAAGACTCTGCCCAGAAGTGAGTGTGTGTGCTGCTTATGTACTGTGTGTGTAATCAGTCTTTGACAAGCGTCCGGTGGTGGGTGTGTAATCAGATGGGATGCGGAACATGTGCGTGTAAGCGGAGTGCATGAATGGATGTGTAGTCCATAATATGGCGGAAATGTAGTCCAATAATGAATGTGTATGCTAACCAGCGATCTAAGGGGAGAAGCTCGCTGCTGATCGTGACAAACAGATTAATATTACCATATATTACCCAGACACACTTCTTCTTTCTTACTGTGTTGCATACTTAGAAGGAACTGCTGACAAGAGGGAAATAACAGAGTACGAATAAATATAGTGCGGGGGCCCTTGTTCCAGACTGCTGTCTAATGAGAAGTCTGGACATGTCACAAGATACACTTAATTGTTCAGTTCTGGTATGCAGAGAAGGGTTGCAGAAAGAGGAAGTATGGCTGGGGTACAAGAGCCAAAGGTCTGTAGAATAACTAATAAGTGACTTTACACCAAAGCTCCACCTGTTAATATCAGTTGTGTATATATGCTGGAGTCAGGGAAATGTATGTTAGTTGCGAACCTCCTGAATGTAATTCTTGCATTGCATTGGGGTAACGTAACCCAGAGCTCTGTCATCGAATTATTCATTTGTATCTAATAAATTACTAATATTTATGGCATTGAAGAAAAACCCTCTCCTGACCTTTTTTATTGAACACGCATGGAATTGGCTTGATATTCCAACAGTATACATTTTTATTAACTGTAACATATTCAACCTATAATACATATGTAAAAATATTTACTCAGATTTAAACAAGTCGGAAAACACTCATTTAAAAATATAAAGTATATAAGTTTGACATAAAACTTGAATCAAATGCATTTTTTGTAAATGAATAACATACAAATATATGCATAAAGAACTAAAAATGCTTTTAGCTTGTTTTTACACAGATATTTACTTTGCATTAGATGTTGGACAGTGGGTAAAATTCGATTTTGACAAAGTGAGGGGGAAACCTGTTTTTCAGCAGGGGGATTTAGAGGGATAGTTAATTAACTGATTATTTAATGAAACATGCTGAATGTGGCCTATTATTTTCTCACATATATCACAAGTATTTCTGAGATCATGGGCATTGTTGAATTTATTAAAACAAGTCCTAATACTACACTACTAATTAATGTATTATGCCTAGCAGAACATACCCTTACTTTGAGCTTGCTTTTCTTTTCTTCCTTTTTCCGGCTATGGAAAAATGCCGTTTTCATTTCAAATTAAAATTCAAATAATATTGATTAAAAATAGCAACGACATTTGTGACATTATATTACTTAAGACTTTAAGACACTTTTCCAGCTTTATATCGAACGTGAGCGATTTGGAGAGATGTGGAATCATTGTAGGAATACGTTACCTCATTCTAGTTCACCCAATAGCCTATCGAGGGCAATGTTATGCAAAATAGAGTGTGGTGCTGGGTATGTTTTTTAATATTTTCTGGTTTCATTCATACTGCTGTTGTGTATGTATTATTGCTTTCAGCTATTTGCAATGTATTTATTATACAGAGCTATTCTTTTAAAGAAATGTGAAGGTTATTTTTTTTTTTTACTCACCGTCGTTGTGAATTGTATTGCGTTTAATGGGGTTTATGCATTGCGCAATACTCATTGTTAGTGATGTTTGATACCACGGGTTTCCTATCAGATCCGATACCAAGTAAAATGAAGGCGAGTATTGGCGATACCAATCTGATACCGATACTGCCAAAAAATGGTTTGGGAAATTTAAATAAAATATAGTGTACTTAAAAGTCTCACTTCATACTGAATACGAGACATATTAAGGGTTATTCTTGTTTATTGATTAAGAATTATCCTACAAAATAAGAGCCAACTTGCATATTTATTGACAGCATCTGAGCATGTATATCTTAAAACGCCTGCCTAAACATCTTAAAAAAACATTCACACTTCTACGTTTAGTGACATGTCAATCCGGTTCCCCTGAAAGTGTTTTTAACCTTTTTCCGTTGTTTTATCATTGTCACAAAAACCCAAGCCCCTCAAAAGACTCTGAAAGCGATGTGTCTCGCCCTAGCAGCACCTGTGCCTCTCCTTTCCTCCTCTTCTGATCGCCTGGTCATGACGTTGTCATGTTCTATCTTGTGATTTATACGTAGATGTTTGATTAGGTTTGTGGTATTACAACAGTACCTCACTGTTTTGTTCGCATGTCACAAACCGCATCGTTTGAGTTTATGGAAGTAAAGTAGCTCCACATATACTTCGCTTGCGGTCACGCATATGCAATGACAGGGTGACTGAACAACATGTGCCAGCGGACTGAGTGGCTAGCTAGCGTGCTCTGCAGTTGTACAGTGCCATATTACGCACATGACTTGTCAGGCGGAAGAACAAGTTCAGACAAAGTTGGCATTATTCAGATAAAATAGGGTAATTGTGGATACTTTCCGCTGTATTTCCATTTCCAATAAAATACATATTCACTTCAAATTACTGAAATATCGATATTTTGATAAGATAATCGATTAAAACGTATGAAGCTGGTAATAGAGATATCGATATTTTAGTATCAATCCGCACATCACTACTCATTGTTCATGATTTAAACGTACACGCTCGTCCTCGCAATTACGTTCTCAGTAAATATTTAAGCGGAGCACTCGTGAAGCCCTTCAAGAAATGCGGGGCCCTAGGCGACCGCATATATTGCTTGTTGGACAGGCCGACACTGCCTCTTTGTAAAAAATGTCAAGCATATTTGTGAGTTTACTTGACATTGACCATCATGGACAGCATTGCGTCAGCAGTGGAGTCATTCAGGTTCCTGGGCACCACCATCTCTCAGGACCTGAAGTGGGACAGTCACATTGACTCCATTGTCAAAAAAGCTCAACAGAGGCTGTACTTTCTTCGTCAGCTGAGGAAGTTCAACCTCCCAAAGGAGCTGCTGAAACAGTTCTACACCTCCATCATTGAATCAGTCATCTGCATTTCAATAACTGTCTGGTTTAGCTCAGCTTCCAAATACGATCTCCGAAGACTACGTTGAATAGTTCGAACTGCTAAGAGAATCATTGGTACAACCCTCCCTACTCTTCAAGAACTGTACTTATCCAGAGCGAGCAGAAGGGCTGCTAAAATCACACTGGACCGCTCACACCCAGCACACTGCCTCTTTGAACTTTTACCTTCTGGTCGACGGTGAAACACCTGTCAGTATCCCTGATGCTGCGTTCACACCAGACACGGAATGAAGCCTCAAGCGCGAGTGATTTACATGTTAAGTCTATGCAAAGACGGGAATAGACATCCTGCAGCACGATTTGCTCGAATGAGGCAACGCAAACGGCGCGATTCACACAAACGAAGCGGCGCGAGTTAAACGTTTTGCACATTTGATGCGTAAATCACTCGAGTAGCAAAATCAGAACTTCAGCGGACATTCACGCAGCATTAACCAATCATGAGCTTGCTCTTGTAGGTGTGTGATTATGACGTAGTGCCTGTTGTTGGTGTCCCGAGGGGAAATCCTCTTGCCGACACCAGCTCATCAAACTGGGCTTCGTTTAGTCAGAAGCACCACTGAAGCTTCCAACATCCAGGTATAGTTTCTGGAGGAGTTGATGAAGGATCTAGTGGACACAGCACCGAACGAATATACACAGTTTTTTTAACTCGCCTAAGGGCTTACTCACACTATGCTATCCGAACCGTGCCCAGGCCCATTTCCTGGATCGTTTGAGAAGTGTGAGTGCTGTGAATCGGGCTCAAGCATCGTTCACGTGGGCGGCCCTGGCCCGGTTGAAAGAGGTGGGCCTGAGCGCGGTTCACTTGGGCTCAGCCATGGTACACTTACAGTGTGAGTGCAAGCGTGTCTAAGCCCGAAACTGAAAGCGAGACGTGACTTTTAAGGGACTGTTTAATATGGATTAATTAATCATTCGTACTGTTCAATAAATGCAAACTGTCGTAGATTATTAAAGACGCAAACCCCTCACTGCACGTCAGCTGCGCCTTCAGCAAACTTCCTAATTCCTGCAGCACGAGGACTTTATGATTGTTTATAAGCGTCAAAAGTGGCTGATCTGTTCGGCGAAATATTTGACTGCGTGTCACAGCATATCAAACGACTTAAACGATATAACTAAAGAAATCTCCACTGTGCTGAGCGAGAGCGCTTACTGAGCAGCGCATCATCGATGACGTAATCGCGCCCAGGAGTGTAATGTGAGTGCGGGCCGTCGGGGGAGACGGGAGGGGGGACAAGCGTGCTTTGGTCCGGTTCAAGGCAACTGTACATAGTGTGAGTACGGCCTAAATTACATTAACAGCTATTATCTCAATAAAAATCCATGTTAGTTATTTATCAACGAAGTTAGTCACCAGGCAGACAGAAACCCTACCCATGGCACGAATCCGCACCTATTGGGAAGTAAATATGACGCACGAATGAATCGCGTAAACTCAAAATGCTCACAAGTCTATTTACGTGCAAATATCGCTATTTATGCGTGCCGCGTCTGGTGTGAACACAGCATGATACAGCTTTACACTGAGGAAGAAGGCTCCGGCAGCTGTCCATAAAATGCTATAGCTACTACTAATGGTTGAGGGAAGTGCTGTCTATTGAGCACAATCTAACTTGAGTCTTTTGAAGAACTTTGCTGTTTGCACTTACAGGCAGTGTGTCTGCTTTCTTTTGTATGGTATTTTAAAAGGTAATTGTCTTATTTCTTTGTTTGACTAATACTTTTGAGTTACAAAAGAAGCCGTAGGGAGAGGGTGCCATTTTTTTATAGTTTGTTTGTGTTTATTCTTAGAAAGTGAGCTGAGGAAAGCTTGTGTTGTATATTTCTTTTCTTCTACCTGAATAGGTTATTTAGTACTCCTCCTAAGGTAGTTCCTGTTTTGTTTGTTGTTTTGGGTTACCCTTCCCCTGAAGACGTATTGCTTCCTATGTTTTTTGATTAATGAGAACAAGAAAATAAAAGGTTCACTCATATTGTGGTTGTTTCATTTCTGAGGCAGAGGACTGAAAGGATTCCCTTTTTTTCCAAACCTCTGTCCAATTCGTAGTACAAATTTTAGTTCATTTAGTTTTTCCATTTCCTAGTCCTAGACAAAAAGGGAAACGGACAGAACACATGCTTTTAAAATAGTGTAAAAGTAGAAATAAAGTACTTAGTTTGATGTGTTGACTAACATACTAAAGTAGTTTCTTACAATTACAATTCAAGTTATCGTTTAGTTTTCACTAAACTGCTTCTTCATCATCGCAAAGGTGTAATCGCGTATATATTTATATATCTCATATAATTGTTTTAATAGAAATTACATAAATGCACGTAAGTTTACCAAAAATGTATGACAGCATTTGATGACACACATTAACCATATTTGAAAGAAAATAACCTAAATTATTCAAATGATTAAATCTCAAGCTAGTTATTAAGCTAATTTATTTCTGGTAAATAATAAACACTAACTAAAAATGATCAGTTAGCAGTAATGTCATTTTTAACTGTATTATTCAAGTAATAGATACTTTTTAAAACATAGTATTTTATTTTATTATTTTATTTTACTTTATTTCTTTATTATTTCTTTTCTTTTATTTTACTTAACTTTTTATTTTATTATTTTTATTTTATTATTATTTTATTTTACTTTTTATTTTACTTTTTTTCTTATTTTATTATATTTTTAGTTTATTATTATTTTTTATTTTATTTTACTTTACTTTTATATTTTATTTTGTTTTATATTACTTTATTTAACTTTACTATTTTATTTAACTATTTTGTTTTATTGTTTTTATTTTATTTTACTTAACTTTTTTATTATATTATTTTTATTTTATTTTACTTTTTTATTTTAATAATTTTTTTTTACATTTTTAATACAAATTTATTTTATTATTCTTTTTTTATTTTACTTTACTTTTTATTTTATTTTACTTTACTTTTTATTTTATTTTATATAATTTATTTATTATTTATTTAACTTTACTTTTTTATTTTATTTAGTTTTATATTACTTTATTCTTTATTTTATTTAACTTTACTATTTTGTTTTACTATTTTGTTTTATTATTTTTTTATTTTATTTTACTTTTTTATTTTATTATTTTTATTTTTTTATTAATTTTATTTTATAATCCTTTTTATTTTACTTTACTTTTTATTTTATTTTATATTGTTTTACTTCACTTTTAAATTTTTTTAATTTAAATTTTTTTATTATTATTTTTATTTCATAATTATTTTTTTAATTTTATTTTATTTTACGTTTTTATTTATTTTTATTTTATATTACTTTTTTATTTAACTTTTTATTTTTTTTATTTAATTCAATTTTATTTTATTTTTTTGTAAGCCAGTATGACTCTGGTCAGTATCATGGACAAAGCAGCTAAATAAAAAAATATATATTTTTCATAATTATTCTATCCATTATAAAAGAGAAAGTTTCTTGGGTTATATAAATAATGACAAACTATTCCATTTTTTGTCTTTCCGTGATGTCACTTACTCACCCAGTCATTGTCCTGAACTAATGCCATTCATCTTGTTCTCATGGAAGATAAATCTGCTCCTCTGCGGTGAATTTGGCTCACATTTGTCTTTGGTAAAGCACACATTTTTCCGCCGTCCTGCCAGGGGTTTGTCCTCTTCAGCATGATGGAGAGGCTCCACATCCGACTGCAAACACCTTTCCAGAGACCCAGAGGTCGACCCGCAGCTGTGGCCCCGTCAGACCTGTCGACAAAACATCACAAACACTCTCACCTTCTGTCATTCTGGGGCCCGAGCCCAGGTGCTGACCACCACTGTGCAAAAAAAAAGAAGAAGTTACATATACCCTATTTATTTATTTGTTTAGTTTTTATCCTTACATTGTTTTGGTAAGACTTTCATGTGTTAGCATGTTTAATATACTAGTTTACATGAATTTGCACATTTAATAATAGTATTTACTAATACATCTTTGAGTGTGTTAAGAAACATTTTAAGTGGCGCACATTTAAGTGGCATTTTGTTTATTACAATTAGACTCACTGGCCACTTTATTAGGTACACCAGTCCAGCTGCTCGTTAACGCAAATTTCTAATTATCCAATCACATGGTAGCAACTCAATGCATTTAGGCATGTAGACATGGTCAAGACAATCTGCTGCAGTTCAAACCGAGCATCAGAATGGGGAAGAACGGTGATTTAAGTGACTTTGAATGTGGCATGGTTGATGGTGCCAGACAGGCTGGTCTGAGTATTTCAAAAACTGCTGATCTACTGGGATTTTCACCCACAACCATCTCTAGGGTTTACAGAGAATGGTCCGAAAAAAAGAAAATATCCATTAAGCACCAGTTCTGTGGGCAGAAATGCCTTGTTGAGGTCAGAGGAGAATGGCCAGACAGGTTTAAGCTGCTAAAAAGGCAACAGTAACTCAAATAACCACTCGTTACAACCGAGGTATGCAGGAGAGCATCTCTGAATGCACAACACTTGAGCCTTGATTTCTGCTGCAACATTCGGATGGTAGGGTGAGAATTTGGCGTCAACAACATGAAAGGATCCATCCTGCCTTGTATTCAGGCTGGTGGTGGTGGTGTAATGGTGTGGAGGATATTTTCTTGCCACACTTTGGGCCCATTAGTACCAATTCAGCATTGTGTCAACGCCACAGCCTACTGCAGCAACTGCGTGATGCTATCATGACAATATGGACCAAAATCTCTGAGGAGTATTTCCAGTACCTTGTTGAGTCTATGCCACGAAGGATTAAGGCAGTTCTGAAGGCAAATGGTGGTCCAACCTGGTACTAGTAAGGTGTACCTAATACAGTGGCTGGTGAGTGATTTTAATGTAGTTTCTTTATTTTACATTTAGTCATTTGGAAGACGATTTTGTCAAAAGCAATTTACAATTGAGGAGGCATTCAGCGATTCATCAACAAAAGGCAATACACTCAAGAAGTGCTAATTATACAAAGCAACTCTTTCTTCTCTGAGAAATAAGTGCTGGAGTTATGAGGAGGGAGTGTTTTTCTTTTTTGAGAGAGAGAGAGGAGTGTTTCAACAGGGGGTTTGTCAAGCCCACTAACCTGTTTGAAGCACACTTCATACATGCACAATGTTTGTTTTTTTAAATAAATAAGAAGTGATTGTAAGAATGTTCAATTCAAGTCCATATGTATAGCGCTTTTCACAATAATTATTGTTGCAAAGCAGCTTTACAAAAGGTGCACATTATTGCATTACAATCAGATTAAGTTAAAGTTACAATCAAATATAAGTTATTTTATACATAGTTAACCAGAAATTTTCTAGCATATAGGTGATGTTCAATTTAATTTCAATTCATCTTTATTTCTATAGCACTTTTACAATGTAGATTGTGTCAAAGCAGCTTCACATAAAAGATTATGGTGAATTGAAACCGTGTGAGTCCAGTTTTCAGAGTTTAAGATCAGTTCAATGAGGTTTAATATTCACTGCTGAGTGTCCAAACACTGAAGAGCAAATCTATCGATGCACAGCTCTATAAATCTTTAACCATGCAAGCCAATGGCGAGGAACAAATTTCACCAATTGATGAAAGTGAAGGATAAAAAACCTTGAGAGAACCCAGGCTCAGTTGGGCATGACCATATCTCCTATGGCCAAACGTTTTGTGCAGAGCTGCAGTCTAGGCGTCGGAGGTTGGAGAACGCTGGACGTCAATGAAGACTCATCTGTCCCTGGAGTCTCACAGAAATCAGTTTCATGCTTTCCACTCCGCCATGACCACCACAGCAGCTGCTCAGGATACGGCCTGGTCCAGGATTACGGAAACCTTGGGATCATCTCTTCACAGGTCTTGGATCGCATCAGTGGCACTGCATAATCTCTGGGGGCCTTGGTATGAGTATCCCTAGGTGGAAATAGAGAATAAAGAGAATAATATTCCAGAGTTTAGGAGCCATAAATGAGAAGGCTCGACCTCCTTTACTTGACTTTGCTATTCTAGGTACTACCAGAAGCCCTGAGTTGTCTATGTAAACATGTTTAATGAAGTGTATTTGCGTATTAAGTGTGTGTTGTTTTCAAAGTCCTCGATGGTTGGGATCATCTCTTCATCTCCTTGTACGAGTTGTCCTCTAAGTCTTCTATAGTTGGCATCATCTCTTCGTATGTGTTTTTGAAAAGGCTCAACCTCCTTTAGTGGACTTTGCTATTCTAGGTACTACCAGAAGCCCTGGGTTTTGAGATGTTAAAGAGAGGGTTAGATTGTAGCGAGAAGATAAAAAGGAGCTAGATTATTTAATGCTTTATAGGTAAGAAGCAACCCTTTATCAATACAGAACTTTACATACAGCAATTGTAAGGAGGATGAAACTGTCTGATGCAAATGTGCAAAACTGGTGCAAGTGTCAGAGAGATGAAAGAATGTTTTTTTCCACAGGTGGTTTGTCAAGCTCATTCACCTGTGTGAGGCACACTCAGAATTGATAATGTTTTGGGGTTCACAAGGGTGTAGATGATCTCGATCAATCTTAATATGATTGATTAGTTCATATTAATCAATCTTAATATGATCAATTGTTTGACTGAGAAAACTTAACACAGAATACTTCCAAAGAGATAAACAAAACCATTGAGCTGTTTTTCATATCCCATCAAGTCTTTCACCTGATGCTAGTCTATATATGACTTATGTCTAAGTCCCGCACTGCTGATGGTCTAAATGATTCCACTGCAGAGCCTGTGATTTCAGCTAAGCACAAAAGCGGAGTGTTTCCACGCGCCACGTGCTGTTTTACATAATATAATATAAAATAAAATAAAAATACAATAAAAAAGTAAAGTAAAATAAAATGTAATAAAAAAGTAAAAAAATAAAATAAAAAGTAATGTAAAATAAAATAATAAAGTAAAATAAAAAAGTTAAATTAAATAAAAAAATATGTGTGTGGCAGCTATGTGTTTCCGTAAAAATAAAATAAAGTTAAATAAAAAATAAATAAAAAGTTAAGTAAAATAAAATAAAAAAGTTAAATAAAAAATAAACAAATTTATAAAATAAAAATAAAATAAAAATGTAAAATAAAAAATAAATAAAAAAGTTATAAAAAATAAAAATAAAATAAAGTAAAATAATAAAATAAAAATAAAAAAGTAAAGTAAAATAAAATAAAAAAGTGAAATAAAAAATAAATAAATTTATAAAATAAAAAATAAATAAAAAAGTAAAATAAAATAAAAAAGTTAAATAAAAATAAATAAAAAGTTATAAAAAATAAAATAAAAAAGTAAAGTAAAATAAAATAAAAAAGTTAAATAAAAAATAAATAAAAAAGTTATATAAAATAAAAATAAAATAAAGTAAAATAAAAAAGTTAAATAAAAAAATAAATAAAGTTATATAAAATAAAATAAAAAAGTAAAGAAAAATAAAATAAATAAATAAAGTAAAGTAAAATAAAAAAATATATAAAAAAGTAAAGTAAAATAAAATAAAAATAATAATAAAATAAAACAAAAATGATAAAAGAATGTTTTTCTACAGGTGGTTTGTCAAGCCAAGGCACACTCAGAATTAATAATGTTTTGGGGTCACAAGGGTTCAGATGATCTCGATCAATCTTAATATGATCAATTGATTGACTGGGTAAACTTAACACAGAATACCTCCGAAGAGAGAAATAAAACCATTGAGCTGTTTTTCATATCCCATCAAGTCTTCCGCCTGATGCTAGTCTATATATAGCAGAAGTCTTGCACTGCTGATGGTCTGAATGATTGCACCGCAGAGCCTGTGATTTCAGCTGAGCACAAAACCAGAGCGTTTCCGCGCGCCACGTGCTGTTTTACATATGGACATAAGTGATTCCAGCCGCTAGCCGTGCACTGTGACGCAGATTACAAAATGTAAGCACAAGAACTCCTCTAATTACTTGAATTGTATCTAATTATGTCTATTAATTAGCTGTGAAATAGCTTTAAATGCACCAACGGCACCAATTTTGTTCAGTCCAGGACGTTTTGTTTGGATGGGCCTGGAAACGCGCAGGTTCTGCAGCCTAAATGATGGCAGCTCCTGTGTTTAACATAGCCAAAATCTGCTTCCTCGTTGTCGGCTGGGTTATGATGTGTTAATGCTCCCGTGTGATGACAGAACGTTAATAATAAGGATGACTGGAAAGGGAAATGGGAAAACGGTTGGGTTGTTGAATAAGTGTTAAATGCTACATTTTTATACTCACAGATGTACTGTTAATGGAATGATGAGAGATTTGACACTCCTATTTAACTACGCAGAGTCTTTTAAAACAGAGTGGAACTAGTTGCGAATGCTCAAGAATCTATAGTGACCCCCCCAAAAAATTAAGGATTTTATCTATACAGAGGCATAGTGTACTCAAAAATGAAAATCATGTTCTCACTTTACATTTATATTTACTAGAGAGCACATATATATATATATATATATATATATATATATAAGTGCTTACACACACACACATACATACAGTTGAAGTCAGAATTATTAGCCCCCCTTTGAATTTTAATTTATTTTTTTTAAGTTTTTCCCAAATGATGTTTAACAGAGCAAGGAAATTTTTACAATATGTCTGATAATATTTTTCTTCTGGAGAAAGTCTTATTTGTTTTATTTTAGCTAGAACAAAAGCAGTTTTTTATTTTTTAAAAACCATTTTAAGGTCAAAATTATTACCCCCTTTAAGCAAATTTTTTTTTCAGATAGTCTACAGAACAAACCATCCTTATACAATAACTTGCCTAATTACCCTAACCTGCCTAGTTAACCTAATTAACCTAGTTAAGCCTTTAAAAGTTACTTTAAGCTGTATCGAATTGTCTTGAAAAATATCTAGTAAAATATTATGTACTGTCATCATGGCAAAGATACAAACTATTATGTTTAGAAATGTGTAAAAATCTCTCTGTTAATCATAATTTGGGGAAAAAAATAAACAGGGGGGCTAATAATTCAGCGGGGCTCATAATTCTGACTTCAACTGTACATACCATGACAAGTCTAAGTTAGTTTTTTTAAAATTTTTTAGCATTATTAAGTCCTCAAATTTGCTGTAAGTTTTTTTGTCTCTAACTCTTTCTAAAACATGAAAATACCAGAATTTGTTTTCAGATACTTAAGACACATCCTAAGTGATCTGAAAACAACGATAAAGTCAGTTATTCTCCTTTGAAAATGTGTGTTCTTTGTCAGAATTTTGGTCTTTGTTTTCATCAATTTCATTTCATGTAACTCCGCCCACTGCCAGTTGACCCAATTATTTCAACCCTTTGTGGAGACACAGAGTATTTCTTTTTAGACATGAAGGCTGCCTTAATGTATGTGGACAAGGCCAAAAATGCGACAACGTTTTCAGTTTAAGTTGAATTGTTTGCGGAAGATGCAACTGAGGTGAATTCCCTGCCTTTCTGTGCCAATTGAGGTGATTTCTGTGTCTTTGTGGAAAATGTGTTGCGCATTTCGGTTAATTCATGCCACTCTGTGGAAATTAGCCTATGTTTGTACATTTGCATTGAGTTCGTATGTAATCTACTCGCGTAAATACTTTCGCTTTTGGCTTTTCCTGTGTCCCAGTGTTCCTGTGGTTTTTTTATATTATAGAATATATATATATAATTTTTTTATATACAGTTGGAGTCAGAATTATTAGCCCCCCTTAGATTTTTTTTTCAAATATTTCCCAAATGATGTTTAACAGAGCAAGGAAATTTTCACAGTATATCTGATAATATTTTTTCTTCTGAAGAAAGTCTTATTTGTTTTATTTTAATTAGTTTATATTTAATTAGTTTTAATTTTTTTTAAAAACATTTTAAGGTCAAAATTATAAGCCCCTTTAAGCTATATTTGCTTTCGATAGTCTACAGAACAAACCATCATTATACAATAACTTGCCTAATTACCCTAACCTGCCTAGTTAACCTAATTAACCTAGTTAAGCCTTTAAATGTCACTTTAAGCTGTATAGAAGTGTCTTGAAAAATATCTAGTCAAATATTATGTACTGTCATTATGGCAAAGATAAAATAAATCAGTTATTAGAGATGAATTATTAAAACTATTAAGTTTAGAAATGTTGAAAACCTTTTCTCTCCGTTAAACAGAAATTTGGGAAAAAATAAACAGGGGGGCTAGTAATTCTGACCTCAACTGTATATAATATTTTGAATTTGTTCTGCAATACCTAGCTCAACCACTGAATGTCAATCCTTCATACTGCACCTTTAATAATAAAATAATACAACTCCTGAGTAACAGAGCATTCTTAAGAAAGGTGCATATGGAGAGGAAAGAGTATGGCACACTCGTCAGCGCTACCAAGCCAACCAATCACAAAGCTTGCGATATGCGTACACGTTACATTTTTTGAGAGGTGCTCATCAACGTTGCCGATGGCCATGGCGAGGGGCTATGCGCCCATGCGTAGGCTGCGCAGTAGCATAAGCATGCGTTTGACGCAGAAGTATAAATCAGCCTTTACTGTACAATGTGGCAATAGCGTGTAGAACTATCTGTACAGTATGCCTGGCACTGAGCTGTTTTATACACTTGTACAGTTCCTTGGCCGTAAACCTGCATATCATTACACAGACATTTCAGAACGCGACAATATCGTAGTGCTCAGTGCGCCATTAAAGCACAACAGTGCTCACAGCGGAGCGAGTTCGAGAATTTTTTCTCTCTTTTTCTCTCTGCGTGGTTTAAGGTCAAATAATTCAACCACTTATTATTGGTGAAGTTTTTTCCTCGCCGCTGTCGCCACTGGCTTGCATGGTTCGGGATCTGTAGAGCTGCGCATCGATGGAATTGCTCTTCAGTGTTTGGGCTCTCAGTAGTGATTATTAAACCACACTGAACTGAGCTAAACTGAACTGAACTTAAACACTGAAAACTGAACTGACACTGTTTCAATTCACTATAAACTTCCATGTGAATCTGCTTTGACACAATCTACATTGTATAAGCGCTGTACAAATAAAGATGAATTGAATTGAATTGAACTTATTAGCCTTTATTAAGGGACAGAGCAGCGCCTCAGAGCTATTTGGTGGCCCACGGCAGCAGGCCTCAGCCTCCTTTCTAATAGCTACATGACAGAAAGAATATTCTAGAGAGTTTAATACAAAGCTCCAGTAATCAAATATTAACTTTTAACAGAATGTTTCTAAAATTTTGACTTTGGACAGAGTTCTTCTAGCTCCAGAAGGATTTTTATAAGCCTTATACACTAGTCAATACACATTACAATTGTGGCATTAAGAAATTAATGGCAGGAAAATGAAACACATGAAAGGTTAAACAACATTGCTTTTTCTTTATAATCAGCCTTAATTCCTCATATGCAAGCATTAAACCTTTAACTTCACCTCGGTGAAGTGCATTGCCCTTTATTCCCACCGTGACTTTCTATAGTGACTTGTGAATTCAGCGATCTACTGAAAATGCCTTCAGGTATGCGCCTGCGCATGCATTAACCCGAGGTTATCTTTGGGAGGTTGATTTAACTAACTCTTATCAGCTGTTTTAGAACCGACATACTCACGGTAAGCAGGTTTTGGGTTAATCAACCAAGAGTTCAGGGTTTAGCAGATGGTAAGTTAACCCAGCTTTCTGGAATACTCTCCAGATCTGTCTATGCTTTACAAGTGCAGTACTATTGTTTGGTATCTCCCTGAAACAATTATGCTTGCAGTGTTTTTACACAGTTTTTAACTTTTAATTTAGTCATAGCTTTTTACCTTTGACCCTTTTCAGCCAAAATATTATATATATATATTTTTCAGCAAAATTTGCATTCTTAGTTTTAGCTTTTTTTTAAGTGATGTACTTTAGACACTGAGATTCACTAAACAAGGACAACATGTCTTGCTCTCCTCAAGTTGATTCATTCTTTCATTATTTGTTTATAATAAAGCACATTACTTAAAAACAACCCAAGGTTGACCAAATTGCTGTACGGATGTCATGAATACAAAAGAATAAAATACATTATGCTGGCAATACTTTTAAAATTCATTATGCTCAAGCCAAAGAGTACATTTTTTTGCTAGACGTTTGATCTTTAGTGGAGCAGTCTTGTTAATAATGCTCAGGCAGTTGTTACTAAAATAACTCTAAATGTGCACCAGAGCTTTCTGAGAATTGGTTAGTTATTGAAAACACATTAGTCATTACAAATACAACAGCCATGTAAGCAGCAGCAAAGTCCTTGCAGGCTATAGGAGAGAAGTAACCAGCAGGTGCTTGGTCCACGAGGAAAGGCAGTAGTGAAATTCGCTGATTTATTATCAGAGAACTAATGTTTCCAATTTCCTTGTTAGTGACTGAAAAGGGGAAACATGTCTAATACTGTATGTGGTCATGAATATTAGTAGAATTTAGCAAAAACAATCCTTGGATCCTTTGGAACAATCCTTGTCAGGACAACAGAAAACTTGATCATACATCGTTACTACATTTGCCAAATTCTGTCAGCAAATTCACCCCCCAAAAAAAGCATTATTAAATGATAAACAACAGCACTCAAAACTAGATTTGTCATATCATAAGGCACTTTTCCACTGTATGGTATGGTGAGGTTTAATTTTATACAGCTCACTTTTTGGTGCTTTTCCATAGCATTGCATTCTAATTCTAGTACCTGATACTCTGCCAATGGGGTAAACTTGTTTTGGTTTGAAACTTATTTTGCGTAACCCACTGGCAGATAATTCAGCTTGTTTTAAGGAAAAACTTACTTAATTTTGTCTCATTATATCATCTTTTTACTTGTCTCAACAAAGGCTTCTTGATTTAAGAATTTTTAGCTATAGACTGATTTCACACAGCCGCCATTTAAAAAGCGAAATCAAGGCTGTGGTGGGAAGAAATCTGGAAGTACCGCCTCAGTCACACAGGAATGTTGAGTACCTGGCTGTATATCTTATCCGCAAAGAGAAAGCAACATAAATTTATAATTTTACCGCCTTCCGAGTGAACCGAAGGTCCGTTAGGTCCGTTCTGAATGGAAAGTAAAAATAAAAAGGGATGTCAGACTTCATTTTCAGCTAAGTTTAGGGAAATGGCACTAGTTAGCTAACGCTATCTTTCCCAAACACATGTTTTAGATGACATTTATCAAACTCCAGTTAATGAACTGATTCTTTCACTATATTAGACTTGTCACGATACTGAATTTCGGTACTGAAATAAAAAACGGCAGTTTCCCCACTAACATTTCAGCACTGTTGAACGCAACAATGCTGATTTGCCATAGTATTCACCAGTGCTTAACAGAAATGACTGGCCCTGAAGGTCATCAGTTCACCACACTTCATCGATGTTTACCGAGTGCAAACACAGACGAGCAAGTGACGGATCTTTGCTGCTTTAAATGCTCCAGTGTCCATGTATCTGTGTTTGTACTCAGTGAAGAGCAGTGAACTGATGGCCTTCACGGCAAATCACAGTCATTTCTGTTGGGCACTGGTGAATACTATGGCAAATCAGCGGTTTAAGAACGTGTTAAGCGGCGCTTAAATGAAATTGACAATTTTAAAACTTCAGTATCAGCACAACACTAATACAGACAACATGAGGACTGCATTGTTTTGGTGTTTACCTGGTGCCATGAACTGAAGCCTAGGAGGACACTCTTTAAGAGATTGTGAAGTTGTTTGATGCCTAATATGCTTTTAATTGTTTAAATTAAACTGAACTGAATGATATTAAAGTGATGTTTACACCATATCTGCATTTTGAAATTGCGGCAACAGCTGGAGGTTTGTGGTCCACAGCATGTTGTTGCAATGTTTACAGTGCTGATCCTATTCTTCAATGTTTACAGTGCTGAT
>CAIGQZ010001206.1:6425503-6445472 GCA_903798205.1 Danio tinwini | reverse complement strand
CTATTCTTCAATGTTTACAGTGCTGATCCTATTCTTCAATGTTTACAATGCTGATCCTATTCTTTTAAAATGGCGGCCGCGTGAAAAAACGCTACTGGTTGTTGTTGTTTTTAAAAGAGAAGGAGCTTTATGGGACCTTTATAAACAAAACTTTTAACTATTGTTCTTCAAAATAATAATAATAAAAACATTCTTTTAAGTACCGTTTACAGTAATGTTCTTTGGGGAACTAAAAATGGTCCCTCTGTGGCAGCGCTGCAAGAACACGCTCTATTTTTAAAAGTGAATGTCTAAGAAGCCGAGTGAAGATTGCGAATCCTCCGGTAGTGATTGAGGGCAGGCAGGGGCTCTTTCAGCTCAAACGGACCTTGAAGCGGCTGATTGAATTCCCACTTCCTCTCTGTGTTTCCCTCTCAGCGTGTGGACAGCAGGAGTGTATCCTGGAAGCCACTTCATTCTGCTCCGCTACTCTTTCCACACTCAATGTGCTTTTTGTTCCCCTTTACACACTTTTACACACGCACACATGCACAGAGAACAGGGACAGAGCAACTCACTCATGTCTTACAGTTAAGGTAGACACTTAAAGGGCTATTTCAGTTCAAAATGACCACACGTTTACTATTGCATGTATGCCCTGTATGTATAACAATTTACAGTGGGTAAATACAGCATACTGGCTCAGTGGTTAGCACTGTCGCCTTACAGCAAGAAGGTCACTGGATCGAGTTCCAGCTGGGTCAGTTGGCATTTCTGTGTTTGCATGTTCTTCCCGTGTTGGAGTGGGTTTCCTCCAGGTGCTCTGGTTTCCCCCCACAGTCCAAAGACATGCACTATAGGTGAATTGAATAAACCGAATTGGTGTATGTGTGTGTGTGTGTGTGTGTGTGAATGAGTGTGTATAGGTGTTTCCCAGTACTGGGTTGCAGCTGGAAGGACATCCGCATGCTGGATAAGTTGGCAGTTCATTCCGCTGTGGCGACCTCTGAAAATGAATGAATGAAATACTGCATACAAAAATAGTTTATAGTGTTATCGTAGTGTATTCAGTCATACCTTACCCAATCTAACAATAGTTTTCTTCTCCAATGTTGGATACGGGTTTTAAAGTAGTCCATCACTGACTGAGTTTTCATTTTTGTCTATCAGTATGTTTATTGTCTTTAGTAACATTTTATAAGCTCATGATGAAAAAAAAACTAGTTTAAACACAAACTAAACACATTTTTTTTAAGCACGATAAAAACAAATCATTTTAAGAAATAGGAGAGTACATTTTGTGTCATTCATTATCCAACAAAGTTAAACGCTGATTATGAGAAGACAACTTTCAGTCAAGCCACACACAAAAAAAGTTATGTTAGAATTAATAGACAGATTAATCATGATTTTTTGAAAACAACTTGGTATATCAAAGTTAAAATCCTTATAAAAAAACTTACTTTTAAAATAAATATAAAATCTAAATAAACAGATAAACATTTGTCCATATTAGAAAGAATGCAAATCTCATGAAGCAACCACTGAACATTTGTTGTGCACAAATCATAAAAAATGACAAAATATAACTAAATATCATAAGCTAAATTTACAGTTGAAGTCAGAATTATTAGCCGTCCGGAATTATTCCCCCAATTTCTGTTTAACAGAGATTTTTTTTCAACACATTTCTAAACATGATAGTTTTAATAATTCATCTCTAATAACAGATTTTTTTTTATCTTTGCCATGATGACAGTAAATAATATTTGACTAGATATTTTTCAAGACACTTCTATACAGCTTAAAATGACATTTAAAGGCTTAACTAGGTTAATTAGGTTAACTAGGCAGGTTAGGGTAATTAGGCAAGTTATTGCATAACGATGGTTTGTTCTGTAGACTATCGAAAACAAATATAGCTTAAAGGGACTAATAATTTTGACCATAAAATGTTTTTTTAAAAATTTAAAACTGCTTTTATTCTAGCTAAAATAAAACAAATGACTTTCTCCAGAAGAAAAAAATATTATCAGACATACTGTCAAAAATTCCTTGCTCTGTTAAACATCACTTGGGAAATATTTAAAAAAGAAAAAAAATCAAAGGGGGGCTAATAATTCTGACTTCCCTAAACTGTAACTAAATAAAAAAAAACCTAAATAAAATGATAACGATGTCTTGAAAACTCTAGAAAGATTTGCCAAAGTCATCCCTTTAATTTCTTGAAATAAAACCTTCACTTCTGTTCAAATCTTGTAAAATACCAGTCAATATCTCATTAAGTTGCTTTTCTTTTGTAAATATCACAAGAAAATCAAGTAGAGATCTCAAGACAACATTTCATTTAAGTACACAGTAAAACTCAGCAGTCAACTTTATCAAATTAATTGAATGTAGTTAATTCAAAATTTACTAGAAGTTAATTCTACACATTTGAAAAGAGTTTTGAACTCAGTGTTGAAGGCAATGCGTTAGTTAAATACCTCATTGTTTCAACTTAAATGGAGTAAGTCCACAATACTCTTATAAGCTCTTTTAACCCAAATGGTTTGTAGCAATCGATTTCCTCAAACGGTTTGAGTTGTCTTAGGCCCCGTTTACACTAATATGTTTTAGTTTTAAAACGCATAAGTTTTGCTACGGTTACGCCATCCATCCACACTACGCCGGAGTCCCGAAAACAGAGCGTTTTGGAAACGCTGGACAGGCCGTTTCAGTGTAGATGGGGGAAAACGGAGACGTCTGAAAACGGAGGCGGGGCTGCAGACATTCGCCTATCTGATTGGGGCTTTTCCTCAATATTAAGTAGCCTTCACACAGTTCAGTTCAGTCCTGCATCCTCTCCTTGTAAGTTCAGACTTCGCAAGTTTGACATGGAAAACAAACTCCCGAGTGTTTACATGGTACTTTTAAAAAGTCATTCACATCACCCTGGCTATGCTGTTTCACTTTCTTAACAATAAAATGAAAAATATGACATTAGGAACTGTCTTTTTTATTTTGATATTAGCAACTTAACAGACATCAAAAATGTTGAGGCGTCGTGTAGCTGCATAATATGAGCGTCATCTTAATGCATATTTATAACAAAACAGAGCCTTTAACATTACTGCCTCCTTTCATTTTCATTGAAAATACGAAACATACCCTCTCTTTCATTGAATATCAGTTTTAATAAATAATAAAGGCCATTATAAAAGTATAACGCACAATAAGTTTATACAATAAAGAGAATAAAGGCAAGCAATCAGTCAGATGTGGTGTCCGCTGTTACATTAATTAGGATATTAACCTAACTTATCTGCTCTCAGCCAAAACACGAGAACAAGTAATAGATTCAAAAGACCAAAGACAGGGAATATGTCGTTAGATATAGACAACAAGATGAATTAAATATCACGTTTAACAAATATAGTGAGATTAGATCCAGCGGGAGATCCGTGATGAACAGTATGTGCTCAACTCACGTTACAGCGCATGCCAGAGAGTGTGTGTGTGTGGTCACGTGATGTGCGTCTTTACCGTTTTAGTGTAGACGGAGAGCTGTTCAGAAACGCTGGGTGAAACGCTAATGTGGACGCGGATCGTTTTCATTCTAAAATGCCATTTTAAAACTAAAACGTACTAGTGTAAACGGGGCCTTAACTTATTGGGTTTTACAGAACTCAGTTGTTTTGAGTTCTCTTCATTTATTAGGTTTTACTGTGCTCAAATTGCTTCTTTACTCAAATGGATCAAGTTCACAGTACTCATTAGGATTAGTTTTTGAGTTCTTTAAATAGTTTGTTGCAATCAGTTTTGTCAAATGGTTTAAGTTATCTTAACTTTTTAGGTTTTACAGTGTAAGAAAACTGCTTCAGACCATGAGAATGCAAAACTTAGATCTCGAGAAGCAATTATGTTCTTTCTAAATAACAAGAAAATCAAGTTGAGATCTCAAAAATCAACTTTTTGGTCAAAATCAGAAGAAAATTATTACAAATTCTTGAAAATTTGTTCTTGTTCTGTCCAAAACATCTTGAGATACAACATTTATTGCGTCAAAATAACAAGAAATATGCAGAGGTCTCCAGAAAAGTACATATATCATGTTAAAATTAGAAGAAAATCATGTCTAAAAAAACCTAATTGAAATCTGCAAAGCATCTTTTTTTCTGTTTCTAATTTACAATAAAATCAAGTTGTAGAAAATATATGTTGGAATCATCCCAAAACTACACGTAAAAAATAATTCATAGCCTCTCAGACATATAGCAGAACATTAAAAAAGCTTTTATTGTGCTCTGATAAGACCTTCAGAATGACTGAGAATATAAATGTGCTCAAGAGGCTGATCTTGAATAAATTCCAAACATTTTCCAAGCAATTCTGAAATAGGACTGGAACATCTGGAGCGTTGTAGATTCCACAGCATTTATACTGGAGAACACGGTCAAACATCTCATATGGCCACAATTACTTTCCTCCAGATCGATAACACTCTATTTACGCTTTTCTTCAAAATCAAGCAAGACCTTGTGTACTTCTCAATGTAAGCCTGTGACCCAAAAACACTACACCCTGCATCCTGTTGCATAGACATGTATCTATTAACATTTCGGTCTAGACCTCTCGGTCCCTGCTCCATAGACTCGGAGGCACCATAAGTATCCACTTAAATTTATTGGACTCCCTTAAAACCACAAACTCAGTGTCGAGCTGCCGGTTGTCTGAGGCCCCTCTTTCAACACCCATGCAGTGAAAGTCCTGTCTAATAACAAGACAGACGAGAGCTGCGGCGACGTCAGCAGTCAGTGCGTTTACATGGTCAACAATATTACAATATTATTGTGATTGAAGCTATTCTGTGATTAAGAATCTACTACATAAGATTTAAATAAACACAAATTAAATAAAGATATGTGAAGTATTTTATTCTAAACACATGAAAGTGTGGTACACTGTAAAATTTTCTTGCTGCCTCCATTTTTATAGTCATCTCGACTTACATCAGTCAAACTAACTAAAATTATTAAGTTAAACTCATTCATTCCTTTTCCTTCAGCTTAATCCCTTTATTCATCAGGGGTCGCCACAGCGTAATAATCCCCCTTCTTATCCAGCGTATGTTTTTGCAAATGCCCTTTCAGCTGCAACCCAGTACTGGGAAACACCCATACACTACGGCCAATTTAGTTTATTCAATTCACCTATATCACATGTCTTTGGACTGTGGGGGAAACCCACGCCAACACGGGGAGAACATGCAAACTCCACACAGAAATGCCAACTGGCCCAGCCGAGACTTGAACCAGTGACTGTGAGGCGAACCACCAACTGTGAGGCGAACGTGCCCACTGCGCTACTGTGCAGCCTTGACAGCAGATCAAATGATTGTATTTACATGAGGTAACGCTAAAAATCGCTAGACTGCCAAAATCATATTATAATTACATTAAGATGGTCCATGTAAATATATCCACCATGTGATTTTTAATAATCTATGACTGTAGCTTGTCAGATGATGTATGAACATGATACCCATGTCCCACTGAGATCTCAGTTGTCATAATGTCAGGCTGAATTACATTCAAGATGCGCCAAACAAATGTAAAACTCACCTGGTGTTTGACGTCATCAATCCATGAAACGTTCACTAACTCCCTTTAACATAGCTGTCACGGTCACACAAGGAAGACAAAGATGGATAAACCTTTAAGGGTATTTATTTGTGCAATGCAACGAATGCTGAGAGATGAAGCAGGTAAGTGGTGTAGCAGAGGGAGAGCCATCTCACACACAGTTCAAATGGTAAGTATCAGATCTTCAGTAATACACAACTTTAGTCACTTCCCTTTGCATCCACAGGAGGAGGAGGACACCCACGGATAAGTACAAAAAGGAGAGGCTAAATGAGGAGAACCATCTGACTTCGATTCCAGCCGGTGAGTGAATGAATAAGGTGAGTATTTATAGTAATCAGGTGATAGTTCACGGGTGTGGTGTGTGATGGATGGTGAGGACGAGCTGTGATTGGAGCTGCAGAAATGAGCCGAGGGGTGATTGGGGCTGCCGGAACAAGCTGAGGGTGTGACAATAACACTGTTAGTGATTTTTTTTTTTGTAAAGTATAAAGTATTTAATTGTAATATGAACTGTCTTTTACTGTAGAACAGTTAAACAGTAGGTTACTGTAGTAGCAATGTGAAAATTACTGTATATTTTACAGTAGTAATATACATACAATTCTGTAAATACCAACAAAGGCTCATTCTGAAACTGTAGTCCTATGCACGTTTCTGGAGACCGCAAGTTATGTAGCCAGAGGTACGTATGGCTGCCATTCATTTTTTAAATCGAAGGCTAGAAGGCGGTGCGACGCCGTTCCTTTTCGCACTTACCAGCTGTCCGCTTTCCTCCGTGTGGACTACTTTCCCGCTGCAACCAGTTTGTCCTGTTAGCTCGTGTACGTCGGCGGACTTGAGATGCAGAAAGGAGTTGACCACGACAACGGGGTTAGAGTCTTGTGAAGAATAGTTCCAGAAACCAGGTAAGACAAAAACAGATCAAATAACAGGGTGAGAATGTGGTAAAAATCAGACGAGGCCTTTTTTTTCTGGATTGCTTTTGAAACTTGTTGGTTGGGTTTAGGGAAGTGGGTGGGCAGGCGGGTCAATCAATAAAATTGCTTGGGTTTAGGGAAGGAGAAGGGTGGGTCAGTCGATTGGTCAGTCAGTCAGTCAGTCAACAGCAACCTCTGGTGGATTTACGAGAGAACAGCAGACGGGAACGACACTCGCGAGAGAAATTTGAGATCTCAAAAAGCGTACACATCGGCCTCTCGTAGATTCGCGAAAACAAAAACTGCACAAAATACGTACCTCCCGGGACATATTTTGCGGCCTCCAGAAACATGTGTAGAGATACTTCCTCAGAATGAGCCTGGGTTGGTAAATACATATGCAGCAAGATAAATGGTGCTGTACATGTAGTAAGCTACTGGCAAACTGCTGCCAGTAAGGCCCACTTCCAATTCTACCCCTAGCCCTTCCCCTTACCTGTTACAATTTTCTTTAGCTTGAAGACGTAGGGCTAAGGGCTAGATAGCTCTTGAAACTTAAGATTTTCTAGAATCACACTCAAAACCAAGGGGTACGAAAATTTCTCAGAATACACCAGCTACATTGGCAACATGGCTGTTCACACGAGTCAGGAGATGCACAAATTAGTATTTTTTGGCATTATTAAGAATTTTTTACAACGAACAAGCATATGTTTTGTGTTTGTGTTTTTACGGTCATGCTTTTTAAAAATAAAATGATAAAAAAACTCAAAAATTTGCTATGTATAATCCATAATGATAACTCCTGTATAGTAGTCCCACAACATACTTTCAGATCTATCACTCGGTGACACCGGAATACCCTGTCAGAAAAGTCTAGTGGTCGAGAATGAGCGTTTTACAGTGTCTGCTATAATGTTAATGTTGTTTTTGTTTGTTTACATAGATGAACATGGCCATGGTGTAAATGCACAGTACAGTTATGAGCTCATTGCCGCATTATATCATTATGGTAACATTATATTGTTGCCTCGGGTTATTTCCTGAAGATAAATACCAAAAAAGAATGCAACTGCAATAACTACTCCTGTAGAGCAGTTCCACAACATTCTGACACTCGATGACACTCGAATACCCTGTCAGAAAAGTCTAGTGGCTGAGAATTAGCCTTTTACAGTGTCTGCTATAATGTTAATGTTGTTTTTGACTGTTTACATAGATGAATACGGCCACTGTGTAAATACACAGTACAGTTATGCTCCTATTGTCACATTAGATTGTTATAATAACATAATATATGCCTTCAGTGATTTTCTGAAGATAAATACCAAAAAATAACACAACTGGGATAACTACAGCCGTCGCCATCGTCTGATCTCATATGAGGCAAGAGATCGCGATGACAAATGATGACGTGTGCAGGTGTTGTAGTGCTGTCCCAATTCTTAGGGGTAAATTTTGAAGCCCTTCCCCTTAACCCTCAGTTGAAAGGGCCAAGGGGAAGGGGAAGGAGTAGGGCAACAAAAATAGAATTGGGATTGGGGATTGGCCTATATGAGGAGTAGGGGTAAAGGAAAGGGCTAAGGGGTAGAATTGGGATTGGACCTCTGTTTTAAGGGCCAAGGGGAAGGGGTACAAAAACAGATTTGGGATTGGGCCTAAATTATTGTAGATTATACAGAAAATTGTTAACAGTGAAACATGAACAATCTTTCATGCTCTTCATAAGAGAATCACATGTCTGAAACCTTCAGCCAGAAATTCATCAGAAGAAAAAATGTGATCATTAATGTCAAACCAGCAATTAAAGCCCACCAATTTTAACCTAAGATTACTGTATCTTGTAAGATTTCCTATATTTTGTCTCAGATGACCAAATTGTGCATAGAATTGCACAGTGTGAGCCTGGCTTAACTTAGCACGATTAACTGCAATCCTCTGAGCAAAAAAAAAGGTTGTTTTTTGATTGAATGCATTTCTAATCTCTCTGTTTTTCTTGTGATAATGGAGCGCTAATGGAGTGCTCTGAGTGAGAGAAAACCACTACGCTCCAGCTCAAAAACAATCACACAACTCTGTTCACATATTCTGAAGCGTAGCTGATTCGTTACATTACACTCCTGTCGCCGACCCCTCCGTCCAGGGTTTGGAGGGGAGTGTCTGGAAATGAAGGCCAGGGTTGGTTCTGTTCATCCAGGCAGAGAGCGGGCCCCCGGGGATTACACAGGGGCCGACGGACAGACAAGACGACTGCAGCGCCACGCCGTCCTCCACTTTTGAGGAAATGACCCCATGCTAAGTGCCGCCTGACATGCTGGAGAGGCCGATGATGAAGCAATTGGCGAACTTCGAGACTAATCGCACTGTTGAGCATTTACAGGCTGATCTACAGCTCTGATAAGCGCAACCTAGACTGCTTACCTGCTTATCTTAATGTTGCGCAAGCAGCCAAACCACTTAGGATGAAGTTCTGACTGGTAGTGACTGAAAACCGTTGACTATTTTAAGTATGCTAGGGTTTGGAGGCAGTTTTACTGAAGTTTTAGATAAGAAAACTGTTATTGAAGGAATGCTTCATAGTTACAACTCCACAGTAAAAAGCATTTTGTTGAGTTTCCTTTAAAACAGTGAGTAAACCCATTGCTTTTCAAAAGGATTAGTTCACTTTACTTTACAAAGTTAGTACACACTTAGAATTATAAAGTTAATTAATTTTTACAGACTTACCAAAGTATAATCTTTTGATAATTACATGAGTACAATGAAATTGTTTACATATCTTTTGAGAGTCCTATTATTTTAAAGCTCCATATCAGTGGTTCCTAAAGTGGAGGTCATGAAATTCATTCATGAAATTAAGAAACTATTTGACTGAGCATATTTTGTCCATATGCTACTTTTTTCCATTAGATTGCAACCCCTGAGGTGTCATTACGTTATATTGAAGACATGGTAAAAGGGTCAGATCCAGCAGATTGATTTTATGGCACTAGGGTACACTTTCTGACACCTATACAGCACTGACGTTTATTAAAATTAAATACAGGCCATGAATGAACATAGAGGACAATCTCCAAGTTCTGATTTCCCCAAAATTAAACAAAAAATAGACTTGGGCCTATTAGTGTGTCTGAGTCATTTTGTGTTTGCAAGGTTTGTATATTTATAATCACCTCAAAGGATATTGGGGGTCGCGAGTCGCTGGCATTGTTATTTTGGGGGGTCACGGGCTGAAAAGTTTAGGAACCCTTGCTCTATATAACAATTAAATATTCAAATTAAAATGGTGATTTCACTGCCAGCTAAATTAAAAACTGTGTTTTGTAGCCAAGTGGGCACCTTGCTGTCAAAACGACATCAAACAACACGTCAAAAATGCTAATTTATTTGATGTCAAACTTTTTATGTACATTTAACATCCACACATTGATGCCCTTTATCAATATAATGATATAAAAGTATTATAAGGACATTTTTTATTGATCCGAAAGCTTAAACTCAAAATGAAACTATATTGACTTCACGTTGTGTTTTTGATGGCAATATTAGAAGTCAATTTGATGTCATATTGACATCAAGACTGTCACTTGACCTCAATTTGATTATCATTTTTGACCTTTTGATTTACGATTTTGAAGGAAATTCAATATTTTTAAATAATGTAAATAATAGTAAGGGCAAGATTATTGGATTTTATTATTATTAAATAATATAATAAATAATATTATTATTATTTTAACTATTATTATTATTATTATTTAACCCTTATGTACTGTTGGGGATGTTTTCATTCACTCTGGGGTGATTTTGCGTCTTAATTAACCTATAACCAATAGCCATAACCTTCTTTTTGTTTCAGCTAGCAGAATGATTTTTGGTGTCAAATCTTATTTTAACACATATTTTGAGAAAATGCTTTGAATAATAAAAAAAAAATTAACAATACTCTCTGGACAAATTTACTATCCTTTTGTTATGTTAGGGATACAAACATTGACTAAATTAAACTGCTGTAAATATGCATCCGCAAAATATTTTTTCAAGGTTTTTTTTTGCATAAATGTGTTAATCAACCTCAGTCCTGATCAAAACTACTAAATTGTTTAGAAAATTATAGGATTTTAACTCTTTAATTGCCAAATTCATAAAGGTTGTCACTGATTTGGGGAAAAAATGGTGACAGAATGACGTATTTTCAATATAAAAAGTAATTGTGGACTGGATTTTGTTTTACCTTTTATCAAAGTCTTGGACTTGTTCAACAAAATTGCCTTTGATGCATTGTTTTTGTTTGATTCTCATTTTTTTTCTCCCTAATTTACTGTTGGTGGCTGCTTTTGCCTCATTGACTTCCATTATAACCAGATGTTTTTGATTGCAAAACCATGACGCTATATAATCATGCATTTTTGATTATTGGTGGTTTTCCCTTGTGTGAAGAGGTAAAATTCGCAATTTTTACTGTTGATCATCAGTTGGCTCCAATAACCCTTTAAATAGGCCTGTGCCTATCTAAAAAAAAAAAAAAAAAAAAAAAAAAACAAACTAGTTTCTGGATTTTATATAGAGTATAAGAGCAAATTAAAGTGTGTTTGTGAGTGTGTGAGAGTGACCTTTGTGCACTTACCTTGATTTGTCTGAGAAAATCTAAATATGCATCTCAGCTCTCAGAACTACACGGAGTAAACAAAAACAAAGACTGTGAATTTATGCACCATCAAATGTGGTTATAATAGAAGTCAATGGGGCAAAACCAGCCACCCACAGTAAATTAGAGGAGGGGGGGGGGGGATTAATATCTAACAATGCATCAAAGTTAATGTTGCTACTAATCGTTCACATGTCCAAGACTGTGATAAAAGGTAAAAAAAATTTTTTTAAATCCAGTCCACAGTTACAATACGTTATTTTGTGTGTTTTTTTCACCAAATCAGTGACATCATTTATGAATTTGGCAATTAAAGAGTTAAAATCCTTTTTTTTTTTTTGTAGTTTTGATCAGGAATGAAGTTGATTAACAGATTTGTGCAAAAAAAAAAATTATCTGATGCATTTTTACAGCAGTTTAATTCAGTGGATGTTTTCATCCTGAACATAACAAAAGGGTTATAACATCTGAACAGTGCACAAGGGTTAATATTAACATAGTATACAAGTTGCTATATCAGTGTCTATATGAGCACCAACTGCTTTTGTAAAGCTGCTTTGAAATAATTATTGTGAAAAACTCTGTATAAACAAACTAGAATTTAACTGAATTCAATTGAATTGTTCAAATGTCTACCTTTCTGTTGCATTGCATTATATTATAAATTAAGCTATATGGATTTGCGACCTGTAAGTAATTAATGACAATAATGAATACATTTTAATTGATTCATTCCAATTAGTGAATGAAAAAAATTCAGATTTAGTAATTATTTAGTAGTAAATAATCAATAGTAATCAATAAATCGTAACAAGAAACGTAAAAGATCACAAAAATACATGTTTTGGGTGAACTTTCTCTTCAGTTTGTCAAAAGTTTTTAAAAATACTAATCATTCCAAACTTATTAAACATGAAACAAGTGGACACATACTAGTGTACACATTACGAACTGAATGAGCCGGATGTTACACATATGGTCAGTCAGTGGTCATCCAGTAGTCATACTGAATGAATGAGTCACTTTTGTGGCTCTCTTGTTCATCCTGGATGTTTTACAGCGGAACTAGACTGTGGATTAGAGGTGTGTGGAAAAAAAAGCGTGCTTCCCAGAAAGCAAACCTCATTTTCGTGCTGGCTAACAAAACAAACAAGGAATCGGAAGGGAAAGCGAGAATTGTAAACATTCCTCCTCTTTTTCTAAATTCTCTTAATTGAACGTGAAAACGATAAGAGGAGATCAGACTGTGCTCGGAGATGACAGGCAAGCAGCGCCCTCACAAATTTAACGCTTGTGCTCTTTTGACGCTTGTATTCATCTTGTTAAAAAGAGGTAATAAAAACAGCCTCACATTTCTGCAGACGACATAATCAAAGCCTCATTTGCTGCTCTTTGAACATGTCTTTACTTTTGCACTCTGACAGAACAAAGCTTTGGTGGAACCAGGCAATATGGCCCACACATACATTTCATAATTCATGGGTTTAAAAGAAATCGAGCCTCGGCTGGGCCAGTTGGCATTTCTGTGTGGAGTTTGCATGTTCATCTGTGTTTGCGTGGGTTTCCTCTGGGTGCTCCGGTTTTCCCCACAAGTCCAAAGACATGTGGTATAGGTGATTTGGGTAAGCTAAATTGTCTGTAGTGCATGTGTGTGAATGAGAGTATATGGGTGTTTCCCAGTGATGGGTTGCAGCTGGAAGGGCATCCGCGCGGTAAAACATATGCTGGATAAGTGAGCGGTTCATTCTGCTGTGTCGACCATAGATTAATAATGGAACTACACTTTGCTTCAGTGGGCGACCAAGTGAGAGTAGCAGAGAGCTTGCTGCCGGCTTAGGCCCCGTTTACACTGATGTGTTTTCGTTTTAGATCAAAAAGTGATCCGCGTCCACACTAGCTTTTCATCTAGCGTTTCTAAACATATCTCCGTCCACACTACTCCACCAAAAACGTATATCATGTGACCATTCGCACACTCTGGGCATGCGCGTTTAAGTATAAACAGGAAGCATGTGTCTCGCTCGGCATTTAGTTATTGTTAGTCAACAAACTCTGGGTGAACGATTAACGCGAGCGATTAGCGAGTGCTCAAACAATAGCTTGCCTCTTGCGAATATATGCAGCTGCTGTAGTAATACAGCAGAGTTTAACTGCACAATGGCGCCTAAAACGGACAATAGTGCAAACATTGCTCTCATTTCTGTGTCCGTGTTGTTGTTTACAGTGAAGGCTGATCTGCCATCTTCCGGTAGCATTATAGTCTTGTGATAGGGGCTTGAAGAATAAGGGAAGGAAATGCAATGACCCAAAAGCCCTAATCAGGTAGCGAATCTCAGCAGCTACGCCTCCATTTTCAGATGTCTCCGTTTTTCCCCATCCACACTGAGACGGAGCAGCAGCGTTTTAGAATGAAAACAACATTTCCAGCATTTTCAAAATGCTCCGTGTTTAGGGCTCCAAACTCTGGTGTAGTGTGGATGGATGGCGTAACTGTAGCAAAACTTATGCGTTTTTAAAACAAAAACGCATTAGTGTAAACGGGGCCTCAGTTGAAACCTATGCCTTGTAAATGGATCCACAGTCTATGATATGTAATTACTGCATGATTCCTAGTTTGGTCAGATTTATTTTTATATTTATCTTGTGCAAGAGACTTGGAGGAGAGCGAATGATGGCAAGTCCAGGGAAGTAAAGCAGACCACATTGAATTGCTCCTGTTCGACACTAATAGGCAGATACATTCTCCAATAAATGCTGGTGACATTTAAGAGCGGTGCCAGCTGTTTGTGGAATCTGTGTGGAGAATGAAGGGAGGAATAAACCGGCTACAGAAGGATCCTAACTCCCTTATAAATACACACATACACACACAAAACCTCAGAACACTAGGATCCGGCCTTGAATAGCCTCCACTGGCTCAGGTTCCATAACTTCCTGTCCCGCTCTTCCATCTAACCAAGAGTAAAATATCCCTTAATTTCTTTGCCCTTCCTTCCAGTAATATCTGAAAAGGGTGAGCGGGAAAGCAAAAAAAAAAAAGGCTCAGGAATACATTTTAATGTTATAGACCCATAGTTTTAAATATCCACAAACAGGGTTACATAAACACAGGCCAGTGAAAAGTTAAAAAGTAGGGCAAGATCTTTTCCTCAAGAGACCGAAACATCAGGATGGGATGCAGAGAAAGACAAGATGAGGAATGTACATGTTCAATGTGTGCTTGTGGTCTCGGAGACTCCTAGATGTCGTGCTCGGGGGGGCTTGTGGTTACTTCACTCTGCGAGGGAGACAGTCTGACGGTGACCCTACACATGTGGCATTACCGCTCAAATTCCTCCTGACCAGAAAATCCATTGAGGAGCACTGACTGTATAAAATGACTTTCAGTTTATTCATCTTTTGGTATCCCTTCATTTAGATGGTTATTTTTGCACATTTTGTTGAATTTAAGTTACATTGCAAATCACATTAGTAGCCTTTGGTTGGAGATAGGGTTAGGTGAAGTAAAAATTACAACAGCTCCCCCCATCCTAGCACCTTGTCTAGGAAGATTTGGAGTAGAGAGACAGAGGCTCCATGCACGGGCCCACGCTTGTCTGACTATATACCATAAGAGCATTGATCTTTCTCCTGTTTAGGAGATTAGCCTTGTCTGTGGGCTTTGGGCTTAAGACTTGGTGATAGGAAGTGGTTTAGTGTTATAATTGTTAATTGTGGTACGATGTGCGAACGCCTTTGGAATAGTTTTAATGAGCAAACGATGGTGGGATCAATAAGTGAGAGGTGGGATTTTTTTCCTTGGTACTCAAGACCAGTTGTGAGAGGGAAATATTTAAAACAATTCATCGGTAGTGTACCTCAGATTCATCTGGTGTTTCGACTCTTCAAACACTAGACACCCTCGCCTGAGGCGGTCGGCCTTTGTTGATCATTCCCCGGGCCAGTGTCTTATAGCCAATTTGTAATAGGGATTTGACCAGATCCTCAATCTGTTTGTTTTTTCGGTTCTGGTGTTTAGTCAGGGTTAGGTTTAGGTTTTTTGTGTATTTTTCCAAAACTACTTTGAAGGATGGCGTTCTGTCCTTTGGTTTGTCCTTTAGGATTAGGTTAGGGTTAGAGTTTGGGTTAGGCAAGGGCTGTCGTTTACCCAAAATACTTAAAAGAATGGGTTATGCTCTTTTGGTTACTGATGGTTGGGTTTTAGGGTTTGGTTTGGTGTGGGTAAGGGTTGTCCCTTAAAATTAGGTTGGGGTTAGGGTTTGGGGTAGGCGAGGGCTGTCCTTTTCCCAAAATACTTAGTAGAATGTATTATGCCCTTGGATTACTAACGGTTGGGTTTTAGGGTTTGGTGTGGGTGAGGGGTATCCCTTAAAATTTAGGTAAGGGTTTGAGGTTGGCGAGGGCTGTCGTTTTCCCAAAATACTTAGAAGAATGGATTATGCCCTATTGGTTACTGACGGTTGGGTTTTAGGGTTTGGTGTGGGTAAGGGCTCTCCCTTAAAATTAGGTTGGGGTAGGTGAGGGCTGTCGTTTTCCGAAAATACTTAGGAGAATGGGTTATGCCCTTGGGTTACTAACGGTTGGGTTTTACGGTTTGGTGTGAGTGAGGGTTATCCCTTAAAATTTAGGTTGGGGTTAGGGTTTGAGGTTGGTGAGGGCTGTCATTTTCCCAAAATACTTAGAAGAATGGGTTATGCCCTTTTGGTTACTGACGGTTGGGTTTTAAGGTTTGGTGTGGGTAAGGGTTGTCCCTTAAAATTAGGTTGGGGTTAAAGTTTGGGGTAGGCGAGGGCTGTCGTTTTCCCAAAATACTTAGAAGAATGGATTGTGCCCTTTGGTTATTGACTGTTGGGTTTTAGGATTTGGTGTTTGTTGCTCGTTGACATGTACTTGCAAAGTTTCAGTAGATACCAAGCAGATAGTCTATTAATATTCTAATGAGAATCAGCTTGCATGTAGTTGCAATGAAAATTATAATCAATAAAATGTGCAGTAGGGACCATCAAAATATAATGATACCATCTTTTTTATCCTATTGATACAACATCAACAAGCAACGTTTTGAGGTATCGTTCATGTATGTAGCATAACCAGACAATTTTGGCAACAAAGTTCATGTCTTAGGAGTTAGGGTTAGGAACACCGTGAGAGATGATTGCTAAAACCTCCGCAGATGCTGACTTTACTTATCTATGGTCACAAGGTGCTTGATAGTCATTGAATTTCTTTGAAGCATGTTTTCGCATCTGGTTCTTGAATATGCCTCTCATGCTGACTAATTGTCTTTGGTTTACCATTGTGCTATGCAGGGACAATTCTTGAAGACATCTATTTAAAATAAACAGTTGATGTGTTAGAACTGGCAGATGACGACAGCTTGAGGAGGAAAAATGGAGAGGATGTGGGGAAGAACGAATCCCCTTCATTATAGCACAAAATAGGATAGCAGCAAAGGACACATAGATAATAAGAGTGAATGAAGCTGCCTCTTAAAGTTCTGCTGAAGTTTAAAGAATTAGTTCACCTCAAAATCCTGTCATCATTTTCTAATCTTTGTGCAGTTCCAATCTTATAAGGCTTTCAAGTTCCGAACACAAATGAACAATGTTTTGTTTTTTTTTTTAATTTTCAATATTGCAACCTCCATTCCAAGAGCCACTACACTCGGAGGGCCAGCATCCAGCTGATTTTAGCTCCAAGTCTTATCAAAGATACTTAAACAAACTAATCAAAGTTTTGTTTCTCAGGGCTGTTTTTCAATATGCGTTCTTAACCAATCTTGCTTTCTCATGTAACGTCATCATTACATGATAAGACTGCAAAAAACAGAGGACGCATGGAAGAACCCGGATGTGTTCTTGATATCGAGGATATATTGAATGCAGTATTGTTGAGCACAGCAGTCTTCCCAAGTCCCAGAAATCAAAAGCACAGTGAGTTGAAAACATTTGAACGTTTCAGAATGCTGCAAGTGCAACATGCGTCATGCGATTGTACACATTCAGTAATAATGGTAGACTAATTACCTCAGACAAATCAGAGCACTCAAACACTGCACTGTTTTGAAAAAAAGTGTGTTTTAAACCTGCAATTTAAGTGTAAAAGCAGGAATTGTGCTTGTAGTTAAGCAGAATTGGTTCAGGGGGTTGGTGCAGCAGTTACATGTTGTAGTCATTGTGTCTAAAGTACAAGTAATTGTGTGTAAACAATTGTGAAAAACTGTAACACTCAAATTGCAGATTTAAAACACACTTTCAAACTACACACAATTCTCTGCATTTGGCACAAATTTCATGCAGAAAATCTCTCGTTTTCACAAGGAACAAACTGTCATTTACAATTGTCAAGTCAGTTTTTCTACTTTGCATACTAACTCATCACATAAACACCTGTCACACATAATTGCAATTAAGAAATCAGAGCTCATCTCATATTCTCCATTTCTCAACCCTATTGAGGATTTTTTTTCTGCCTGGGGATGGAAAGTGTATGACCGAAATCCACACCTTTCTTTTTTTTTTTTACTGTAACTATTCTGTAAATACTTCTGTTGATGGTATATGTAGACCACGTTATGTGCAACTTCATGTTGGTTGGGATGAACACTGTGTACACTGTTTTTGTGGGAAAAATACAGTAAAATATATTTGGTACCGTGTATTTGTGTGTTTTGTAAAAAATAATATTCAGAAAAATGTTACAATGCACTTATGTAGGCCTATGAACTGTCTGTAGTCAGTGTAACACTGAACAAAAAAGGCTTAAAGTAAGTCATTATGATGAATGGAGAAGAAGTGGTCATTGTGTTTTACATTAAGGCCCAATCCCAATTCTATCCCTTAGCCCTTCTTCTTACCTCTACCCCTCTTTTTGCACGTTCACATCAAGGGGTAGTGGTGTCCCAATTCTCTATACCTTAGGCGTAGGGCTAAGGGCAAGGTGTATACAACCCTTCGAACAAAGATTTTTCAGGAGCACACTCAAAACGGAGGGGTAAGAAAATTTCCAAGAATACAGCAGCCACAATGGCAGTAGTGCTGAACCCGGAAGTTAGGAGATCCACAAATAAGTATTTTTTGTCATTATTACGAATTTTTACGACAAACAAACATATGATTTAATATATTCATAACCACGTTTGTGTTTTACCGTCATGCTTTAAAAAAAAAAGAAAAAAAAGCTAAATTTCGCGATCTATAATCCTTAATAATAACTCCTGTACAGCAGTCCCACAACATTCTGACACTTGAACATCCTGTCAGAGCAGTCAAGTGCCTGAAAATGAGCTTTTTACAGTGTCTGGGATAATGTTAATGTTGTTTTCGTGTGTTTACATAGATGAATACGGCCCCTGTGTAAATACACAGAACAGTTTTGATCTCATTGCCACATTAGATCGTTATGATAACATAATATATGCCTTCAGTGATTTCCTGAAGATAAACACCAAAAAATAACACAACTGGGATAACTACAGCAGTCGCGATCGTCTGATCTCATGTGAAGCAAGAGATCACGATGACAAATGATGACGTGTGCAGTGTTGAAGTGCTGTCCCAATTCTTCCCCTTAACCCTCGGTTGTAAGGGCCAAGTGGAAGGGGAAGGGGAAAAGGTAGGGGTACAAAAATAGAATTGGGATTGGGCCTAAGCATATCAGTGATCAACTGGTTCTTATAAATGTCTATTCATGTGATGGTTTGTGTGTACTATTTGAAAACAAAACACCATGTTGTGAAAAAATCACATTGTTTTGAATGTAAAGTTTGATTTTTTGGGGGAATTGAAGGGTTTTGCCCAATGTGTGTGTGTGTTTTGTGATTTGTGTGTAGAGTTCTGACAATATGAGACATGCTTTCAGAAAATGTGTGTAAACAATTGGGAAAAACTGTAATATGTTATGGAGCCAGATCAGTCTAAGAGATAATACATTTACCAAATGAAATTCATACATGCACAGCACAATTCACATTTACAAAATCCAATTTGTAAACACAATCCATGAATTGACAAGTAAAAATCATAAATATATTTGCCAAATTAATTGTGTTTTAAATTTCCAAATTGGATTTTGTGTGTTTATGAATTGGGTTTTGAATTTATGAATTGGATTTGCGTATTTATGATTCGTGTTTTGATTTTCCGAATTAGATTTGTGTGTTTATGAATCGGGTTTTAAATTTACAAATTGGATTTGTGTGTTCATGAATCGTGTTTGGAATTTACGAATTGGATTTGAGTATTTATGAATCGTGTTTTGAATTTACGAATTGGATTTGTTTATGAATTGTGTTTTGAATTTACGAATTAGATTTGTGTGTTTATGAATCGTGTTTTAAATTTACGAATTGGATTTGTGTGTTCATAAATCAGGTTTTAAATTTACGAATTGGATTTGCATATTTATGAATCGTGTTTTGAATTTCCGAATTAGATTTGTTTATGAATTGTGTTTTGAATTTACAAATTGGATTTGTGTGTTTATTAATCGGGTTTTAAATTTATGAATTGGATTTGCGTATTTATGAATCGTGTTTTGAATTTCTGAATTAGATTTGTGTGTTTATGAATCGGGTTTTAAATTTACGAATTGGATTTGTGTTTATGAATTGTGTTTTGAATTTCAGAATTAGATTTGTGTGTTTATGAATCGTGTTTTGAATTTACGAATTGGATTTGTGTATTTATGCCACCACCATCTCTCAGGATCTGAAGTGGGACATTCACATAGACTCCATTGTAAAGAAAGCCAAGCAGAGACTGTACTTCCTTCGTCAGCTGAGGAAGTTCAACCTGCCA
>CAIGQZ010001206.1:6405115-6425103 GCA_903798205.1 Danio tinwini | reverse complement strand
CTGATGAATTGTGTTTTGAATTGTGCGGTGGCGCAGGGGGGTAGCACATTCACCTCACAGCAAGAAGGTCGCTGGTTCGAGCCTCGGCTGGGTCAGTTGGCATTTCTGTGTGGAGTTTGCATGTTCTCCCTGTGTTGGCACGGGTTTCCTCCGGGTGCTCCAGTTTCCCCCACAAGCCCAAAGACATGTGGTATAGGTGAATTGGGTATGCTAAAATTGACCATAGTAGTGTATGTGTGTGAATGAGTGTTTATGGATGCTTCCCAGTGATGGATTACAGCTGGAAGGGCATCCGCTGTGTAAAACATACGCTGCATAAGTTGCCGGTTCATTCCACGGTGGCGACCCCAGATTAATAAAGAGACTAAGCTAAAAAGAAAATGAATACATTTGTGTATTTATGAATTAAGTTTTAAATTTATGATTTAGATTTTGTGAATGTGAATTGTGTTGTGGATCTATTAATTGTATTTTGTAAATGTATTATTTTGAGACTATTATTTTGATCTGACTCCATAATATGTGCATCTGTGGAATTACAGTACTTGAATGAACTTCACAATAGTTTAAAAAGCATTTGCTGTGCAGAACAGGGGGATTATATTTAGTTAGCCTGCTTGATGTGTGATTCTATAATCGGTTGATGTGACTGGACTGACTTTAAGGCTATGGCAACTCTGAAAAAACAGTGCTGAGATAGAAATGCAGATTGTATGTGTGGTATCTTCTGAAAGCAGCATTTCACCTAATTAAAGGTGACCTTAGTCTGTATGTAAAATGCCCCCGAGACACTTGTTAAAATGAAACGAGGGAAAATTCAGGGGTTGGATATCTGAATAACCGTCCCATTGACGTAGTCAGAGCAAAATTGCATGCAACTAAATAATTTCTCCGTGATCCGCTTTCAAACAATTACAGACCTCAAATCCCTCAGAGAATTTTAAATGTACATGTTAGATGGAATTCTGATGTCAAGAAATAAGTAATCGCCTCTTAAACCACACTTTAAATGTGACTTTGGCGCATTTTATAAACTGTGGTTTGTCTTGGATGGTTTGCAGGGCTGTAGTGTGAATGTAGTGTGAATGCGACACTAGGTGATTTACGCTCCACTCAGCAGCTGAGTTTCCACACAGTTAAGTGTCTCCCAGTAACCACAAAGTAAACTGGCTTTGTTTGACACTTCTTTTGTTTTGTTTAGCTTTTTTTTAAACTACAGCAAGGCCCACAAACTTCTTTGTTTGGCCTTGTCTTTGTGTTTGTGTACAGACACAATAATGAACATTCTCAGTTTGGGTGAATCATTTATAAAACCTTTCAGTCCCAGTCATGAAAATTCTGGCGTTAAACTTGCCCATAACAACAGGACGTTTTCAGGGCATGTCAATAAACTTCTAATGAAAAAAAAAAACACATTGTATTTTGCATTTCTGTAATCGTTTCCGTAATCAGGACGAAGAGTAAATGTTATTTGCGGTGTTTTGATTTTGTCCGGCTTGGCGACGGGAAGATTGAGGCGCTGGGGCTGGATCATCATTGCTTCCCAGTGGAACTCTCAGACCCGGCCAGACACTAATGAAAACCTTCCCTCTCCATTTAACAGCTCATAGATAAAAAAGCGGAACTCGAGAAGAACAGAAGCCGTGCCAGACCCTCTCAGATTTAGGGTTCTTCATTACCATTACAGTACTTTAATTGGTTTGGTGCAATTCAATTAATGCACAAGCATTTTGAAAACTCTTAGTACTTATATCACAACAGATCATCAAAAGTGCACTATATATTTCAGTATATTTTCACTTTTGTTACAATACACATAATCACGAAATATCCTATTAATTACACAAAATTAATTAATTGTTTCTTATCCATATAAATGTTTCATTCACAGTAACGGCCTTTTGTAAAGCTACTACTACTATCCAAATTATTTATTAATACTACTTCATTATAACCAGGGCTTGACATTAACTTTTTTGATTAGCAGCCACTGTGGCATAGTTTTCCACCGTTACAAGCCACTCGCTATTTTCACTAGCCACAATTTTGTTGTTGGAAAAATATATTTTATATGCATAAATTTGACTTTGGCATGCTAAAATTACTTCATTTAGATTTTGCGTTTTTTCCACTTGCCTCCTCGTTCGTTTAACTGTTTTATGTTTATAAGCTTACTCAATGAGCATGAGCAAATGGGTTATGCTTTCATAAAAAAGTGTCGCATTGCAATTAGTTTTCTTTTCACAGGATTTTCAGGGTCATCACAATAAGGATTTGCCTTTTTTTTCTCTGGCCACACCAAACTAATTATTTTCTTACTACAAATTTTAAATAATGTGTCAAAACAAGCAAAATACTGATGTATACATACACGTTTTATTCAACAAAACAGCTGACATTTAAAAAATATATATTCTCATGCATCTAAAACTATGCACAGTGGTCTGTTCTGGCTCAAGATCCCAACTATGCATACAACAACATATTAAAGCAATATTATTGTAAAGGATGATTATTAAATTATATTAACAAAAATAACAGCAAGCTAAAGAAAGCTGGTAAAAACGTTCTATGCGTGATAATGAAAGGATGAACACGGTTAATGTTAAGCCAATTAATAATCTGTTCAAAGAATGGTTAAAGCGAAAGCGACAACAACTGCTGCTGCTTACGAAGAAGCTTGAGCCCTTGAAGGACTGTGGGTGCACAAGCATCGCACTAGTTTCATTTCCAGGCACGATTGCTTCGAGTGAGGAAACGGCATAGGAGCTTTTAAACACTCGCGCGCATCTGATCATCTATGCGCGCAACACTAAAGCCCTCGTCAGTGAGTGAGGAGAGCCTGTCTCACCGTGCACGTGATCCTCTCATTCGTTTTTCACCTGCTTTCTTTTGCTCGTTCGAAAAGCTGTTTTTGTCAGTCGTGCTGCTTCTCGATTCTAAGATCACATTTGTACGCATATAGACAATTGGTCATAAACAGTCTAATCTGTAGTGACGACAAGCCAGCACTGGCAATTTAAAAATCCGTTTTAGCCAGCCAAAGTGGCTAGTAGGAGTGGCTATCTAACCCAGTGGTTCTCAAAGTGTGGGTCGCGGGAGAATGAAGGGCGGGGGGGGGGGGGCATTTATTAAACCGTAAGAATTACCATATTTTATCCATAACCTACAGAAGAGAAAAAAATAGTTGTTTATAGTAACTATATACTATATAGTTACTATAGTAGCTTTCAGTTACTAGTTCTATTGGATTGCAACCCCTGGGGTAATTACATTATATTAAAGACACAACAATAGCGTCAGATGCAGCAGATTGTTTTAATAACACCAGGGTAAACTTTCTGGCACATTTACAGCACTGACATTAATACAAAAAAAAATTTGACAAAAAAAAAACTTCCGTCAATTGGTGTGTGTGTGCGCCATTTCATGCAAGGTTTCTGTATTTATAACCGCCTCAGAGGATATTGGGGGTCGCGAGTCACTGGCATTGTTATTTTAGGGGGCCCAGGCTGAAAAGTTTGGGAACCCCTGGTTTAACCTGCCACAATCAAAATCTACCTGCATTTGGCGGGTGTTAATGTAAAGCCCTGATTATAACTTAATTTATCAACCCAAGCTCATTCTGATTACGTACCCCTATATACGTTTCTGGAGAGAGCAAAATACGTCTCAGGAGCTACGCTTTTTAAAAAAATAATTTTTCACTGTTTATGCTTTTTAAGATCTCAAATTTCTCTCGTGAGTGCCATTCACACCTGGTGTTCTTACGTAAATCCAACAAAAGCTGCTGTCGACTGACTGACTGAGTGATCGACTGACCCACCCTCCTCCTTCCCTAAACCCAACCAATAGTGTTTTAACAAGCACCGATTGACCGCCCACTTCCTTAAACCCAACTGCAGTGTTATGAAAAAAAAGAAACGTTTTCAGATTTGACCACATTCTCACCCTGTTATTTACTTGTCTATTTAATTTTTTAGCTTTTGTTTCTGTCTTACCTGCTTTCTAGAAAGCCCTTCACCGGACTCTAACCCTGTTGTCACGCTCAACTGCTTTCTGCGTCTTAACTCTGCCAATGTGCATGTCGAGCTACGGACAAACTGGTAACAGCAGAAAAGCCATCCATACATATTTGCGTCAGCTGGTAAGCGCGAAAAGGAATAGCGTTATACCGCCCTGTAGCTTTCGTTTTCAAGATTAAATGCAGCCATACGTGACTCTGGCTACATCATTTGCATTCTCCAGAAATGTATATAGGGCTACGTTTTCAGAATGAGCATGTATTGCAATCTATTATTACTCCTATCCAAATGATCCGAATATCATTCATTTTAATACATTCATATATTATTTAATTTATCTGGTCTTAATGTTTAATCAATGAATCATTAATGATGTATTGAGATCTTGTAAGTTAAAATATGCTACAAAATACCAAATACTATGGTCAATACTTTTTTGCTTGAGTATGTAAAGGATTTAATGTGCTCTTTTTGAGTACATTTTCATTTTGTATAAACTTTTTTTTAACATTAATATAGCTTTTGTTTGTTTGTCTAATGTTTGCTGTAATGGCTACAGTTTTATTGTACAGTAGCATCCATTGTCCACTGAGAGCAATTTAAAACCTGTGCTGAAGGATGAGTAAAACAATCTACTAAATGAACTGATTGGGGAAAAAAAGTTGGAAAAAAATCTTACTGTTGTGTTTTTGGGATTAAACCAAATGTTTTGTATAGATATCACAATGATTTTGTGTTCTGTAACAATGATTATGTGTAATGAAAATAATGAAATCATGACATGGGGTTGTGAAAGAAGCATTAGTGGTATTACAATTCTGAGAGGTTTAAACATGAACACCTTATGGAAATAGTTCCAAACCAATTATAAAATGGTCCCACTTTATATTACGTTGTCTTAATTACTATGTACTTACATTTAAACATTGATTTGGCTTATAGACATTTTTAATACTGTACTTTTTGAAATGATCTGCATGCAATTACATCTGTAATTAATTTCTGTAATCACATTTATAATTATACTGTTGACCATCCCTTACATCTTAACTCACCCTTAAAGGGCCATGAAACCCCCCTGTCTCAGCAGGGTGTTTTCACACCTCTAGTTTGGAAAAACTCATGAAAGTGGGCGTGTCCAGCTCTGTTTAGGTGGGAGTGTAGGGGGAGGGAAAGAGGGAAGGATTTGCAAATATGGGAGTTTCTGTTTGGGCATGCAGACGCAGGGGAGAAAGACAGTGACTGTGTTTATATGGACATCAGTAATCAAATTATTTGCCAGATTATAAATTTGTCGACTTTAACTGCAGTTTGGCACTTTCACTTTTAATTCAGGAACATTTCCGGCATGTCGCCCATGACAAACGAGATATTGAAAGCGAGAAACTGCTGGAGAGTGCAGTTTTAATGGTATGTTTGATACGGCACAGCGAACGGGAGAAAAAAAAAATCCTCTGAATTTCTCGATAACTTAGACGCACGCGGTAGGCAGCGTCAGAAAGCTGTGTGTGTCTAGACTATCCTGTCACAAAATGCAGCGAAAATCCTGCACAACGGGAATAGTTTGATTAAGGTGTTTACATTCGGAGAGCAGCATTTACAGCGGATCTTTCAGTCTATAATATTGTACTATAATATTGCAGTGATATTAACATACTGTAAACTTAGTAACTCATTTTGACTATGGTGTGTCTTTAAAAACTGAAAGAGCACTGCTGACGATACAAACAAACTTTGCCATCTGAATGATCAAACAAAGGGCACTGCTCTCACACACACACTTACCAAATCTGTAGAGACAGGACAATCAAACTGGAACCGTGTCTTTTTTTAATAGGAGATGAGCGGCAAATCTGGATTTCATCATTTCCAGATGCGAAAATCTCTCGGGTAAAAAATGTTCCTGACAAACGCATTTGTGTCGCGTGTCGCGTGCACTGTAATTCACATGTGAGTGCAGCAGAGCTCTCATAGAGGGAAAATGAAAACAAAACCTTTGTTGCAGCACAATAATAAACGCAGCACATTAATAAATGCAACACTGATGACACATGTCTCAAAATTCTTGTTCTTTCACTTGTTTTGGCAACACAACGTGGCGCCTCTCTGTCATCTGAACACTGTAACAGGTAAACAGTCTTCGGAGCTATCATGCATATTAATGAAGTTGCGCTGCATACACAATAGAGCGCGCTGATTGGTTTGAACAAAGTCTTTCTCATTAATTGATGTCGTACACTCAGAGATGTCAGATTGTACTCGCAAGTACAGTCAGCCACTCTCCATGGTGTATTTACACCCAAGTATCTCATGGCCGTGACGTAGCTTCAAAAATTAGTTTCAAACCGGAAGAACGAATTTGCTTAAAATAACGAAAAAACCAATTTTCGCTTTTTAGTGAAATATATGTGTCCTAATAGTGTTTATAACCGTGTGGGACACATATATGACTGTCAACAGCTCAAAAAATGTGTTTTGGTGTTTTGTGACCCTTTAAACCTACTCAAACTACTAAACCTACAATTAACCTTACCTGTATCTGTCACAATCACCAGCGATCTAGTCTATACAGATCGCTTGAGAAATCTGCCACCAAAAGAACTACAAATCCTGTCATGCACCACACACTCACACCTGTTCCAGTTCTTCTTTGATTACACACACACAGCTGGGAGCTGCTCAAGGACTGATTACACAGACTTTATATACCGCTCTGTTTGACACACACTTTGCTTAGTAGTGTTGGTTTTTCCCTGCAACATCATGAAACGTTTCCTGTGTCTAGTCTTTCTGAATTCCTTGACCCCTGCCTTGTTTCCTGGTTTTCGTTGTTTGCCTCCTATATCGACCTTATTCTCTGTTGAATAAATCTGCACATGGATCCTCAACTCTGTTGTCAGCGTCCCTAAGTTACAGAATCCTATCTCAGTAGCACAATATGTATTGTGCCAATATGTACACAATAAGTTATGCCAATAAGAACACAATAAGTAGGTTGTACTTATTATTTCATGTAAATACCTAGTAGTTATGGCCACTTAATATAAAGTGTGACCCAAAAACCAACCCAGGCTCATTCTGAAAACGTAGTCCTGTGGACGTTTCTGGAGGCCATGAAATACGTCCCGGGAGGTACGTATTTTTGCAGCTTTTGTTTTTGCGAATCCGCGAGGGGCCGCTGCGTGCGCTTTTTCATATCTCAAATGTCTCACGCGAGTGCCGTTCGCGCCCGTGCTGTTCTCGTGTAAACCCACCAGAGCCCGCTGTCGACCGTCCGTCTGTCTGACTGAATGACTGAATGATTGACTGGGCGACCAACCAATCGACTTACCCATCCTCTTCCTTCACTAAACCCAACCAGTTTTACCGATTGACCCACCAACCCACATACTTCCCTAAACCCAACCAACGGTTTACAAAAGCCGTCCAGAAAAAGAAAAGCCCTTGTCTGATATTTACCATGTTTTCGGATTTTACCACGTTCTCAGCCTGTTGTTTACTCATTCATTTTATCTTTTGGATTCAGTTTTTATCTTAGCTGATTTCTGGAACCGCTTTTCCCCTGGACTCGAACCCGGTCGTCGTCATCATGGTCAACTCCTCTCTGCGTCTCAAGTCCGCCGATGTACATGACAAGCTAATGGGACAAACTGGTTGCGGCAGGAAAGGCCTCCACATGGAGGTAAGCGGTCAGCCGGTAAGCACCAAAAGGAACAGTGTCATACCGCCCCGTATCGTTCGCTTAAAAATTTAAATGCAGCCATACGTACCTCCGGCTACATAATTTGCGGTCTCTAGAAATGTCCACAGGACTACGTTTTCAGAATGAACCTGGGTTGCAAAAAACAGTAAGAGAGAAGCTGTGACAATATTGAAGATACTTTCCGGAAATAAATGCAAAATCAAGTAAAAAGTGCTTCATAGGTAATTAATGTGTCAGTGCACTAAAAAACATGTTTTAAAGATGATTCCCTGAATTAATTTCCCTCTTCCTTTTCGGGGCCGGGTCGCAGGGGCAGCAGTCTCAGGAGAGAACCCCAGACTTCCCTCTCCCCAGACACTTTCTTCAGCTCCTCCAGGGGGATCCCGAGGCGTTCCCGGGCCAGCCGAGAGACATAGACCCTTCAACATGTCCTGGGTTTTCCCTAAGGCCTCCTCACAGTGGGACATGCCTGGAACACCTCCCTAGGTAGGCAACCAGGAGGCATCTGAAACAGATGCTTGAGCCACCTCAGCTGACTTCTCTCAATGTGGAAGAGCAGCGGCTGTACTCCAAGTTCCTCTGAGTTCAAGTTAAACATTACTAAATTAAGGGCGTACTCACACTATGCTATCCGAACCCTGCCCAGGCCCATTTTCCGGATCGTGTAAGTGCTCTGAATCTGAGCGCGGTTCACTTCGACTCAGGCGCGGGTACGCTTGCAGTGTGAGTGCAAGCGTGCCTGAGCCCGAAACTGAAAGCAAGACGTGACTGTTTTATATGGATTAATTAATCATTCGTACTGTTCAATCAACGCAAACTGTTGTAGTTTATTAAAGACGCAAACCCCTCACTGCACGACAGCTGCGCCTTCAGCAAACCTAATTCCTGCAGCACGAGGACTTTATGATTGTTTATGAGTGTCAAAAGTGGCTGATCTAATCTGCAAAATATTTGACTGCGTGTCACCATATATCAAACGACTTATGACGATATAACTAAAGAAATCTCTACTGTGCTGAGCGAGAGCGCTGCATCATCGATATGCCCAGGCCCGATTGTAATGTGAGTGCGGGCCGTCGGGGAGACGGGGGAGAGGACAAGCGTGCTTTGGCCCGGTTCAAGGCAACGGTACATAGTGTAAGTACGCCCTTAATTTGTTTAAATTCAACCCATATAAATAGTTTGCAACAATTTTGCAGAACTCATTTTTTCCAGTGTACTTTGTGGATAAGGGATTCATAAAGATAAACAACACAATCATAAGTTCAAGGCATTTGAGAAGTACGTAAAAAAATGAAAAAGCCTTTATTATCATGGCTAATATAAAAAAAGCACTATTTTGCACCGCACCTATGCATTTCGGCAAAGCTTGCCTTTGTCTGGAGTTCATTTGAACACTCAGTGTCACAAGACTCAACAATAGAGAAAATTATATATAACACAATAAATTCAACTCAACAGTTATTATCAATACAGCAATGGAAGAAGAAAAATGATGATAAGTATCATATAACACATTTCTCAAAAAGTAAAACATGAAATGCTTATAGAAAAGGAAACCACAAAAAATATGCAATCAAAGTCAAATGATTAGTCCTCTTGTAAATTGTATAATTCTAATAATGTAGGAGGGCTAATAATTCTGACTTCAGCTGTATATAAACAAATACATATGCATACACACAAACTTATACATGTACTTTCAGAATACTTTCTGAATTCTTTTTGAATTCTGTCAAATCAACTGCTAAAAGTCATCTTAACCATCCTGTCACATTAAATCTAAGTAAGGGTAGAATCCACATCTGGCTGAAGCACTTGAGGGTGGGCCGCCGTTTCTGGCCAGAGTGGCGGCACAGACAGGTGATAATGAGGAAGCTGTTTGCTTTTACAGTAGGGCCGATGTGGGCCTCATGCAGCGGGGCACAAGGGCGGCATAGGCCTCGCTGACGACTACCGATGGGGCAGCAAGGGAGTGATTACGTTTTTAGGGAGCCGGCGGGCAGATATGGGGGTTAGAGGCTAAAGAGGGGGGATTTATTAGGGGTCGTAAATTACAGTCAGACGGCTTCCTCCTTCTCCTCCGGAGCTCCCTCCCTGCTTCCTTTCCTCTCACACTCCCAAAAGCTTCTCCACAAAGTCCTCATAGTTCCCAAACCTCACCCTAAGTTTTAGGGGGCAGCAGAGACAGAGCTCTCCTGACTCAAAGGCGTCTTTGTCCAAGAAACTAAGAGCAGAGGGGAAAATGGAAATGTGAAAGAGTGTCAATCATTTGCTTTGGCAGATTATTGTGACCTTTCCGAATGTCATTATCACTTCATTCAAACAATCAGGCTTTGTCAAGTGTTGACACATCTCACAGCTGACCACTAGGGTGAACTGCTAACAGAAGAGATGACACTGAATACACTGCATGCACAGTTTCTCTTTGGGAGGGAAGAAACTTTGGAAACTCTCCCCCCTTACATCCAGTAAACGTTTACTTTAATGCTTGTGCGTAATGCGAATTCTGTTTATTTCATTTGGACCATTTTCTTTATAAAGCTAAATTTTCAAATCTAGTTTGCATGAAGAAAATAAGGGTACTTTCACACCTAGACATGCGTTTGCCCCCTTAACTCGGTTTGTTTGGACATATGTGAATGCCGCAATCATGCTTTGATCTGTGCCAAAACAATTGGTCTGAGACCGCCTGATCGAGGAGGTCTCGGCTCATTGAAACAAACTCGAAAGTGGTTCGTTTGTAGATCCAATGAAGTAACAAACCAGGTTATATCACAGTGTATTATGCCTCATTCACACTAGCAGCGACTTCTGGCTGCCTGTCGCTCTGGGTGGCGGCCTGCTGCGAATGCATGTCTGTGTAGGTCTACAGCACAGAGAATACAACCAGCCTCTGAGCGAGCTGAGGGAGGATCATGTAAGCTCTACTGGCGCTCCTATTGGCTGTCGCTCTCAAAAGCCGCTCATTATTTGCATAGAGCCTCATTCACACAACGAGTGACCTGCAGCAGCAAACGTTCATTTCAATGGAGAGTGAGTGACTTCCAGCGACCGTCGGCAACCAGGTGGGCGTATCGAGCAACGCTGCAAAGTTGACAATCCTTCAACTTTATGCAAATGAAGAGCGACTTTCTTGAGCGACAGCCAATAGGAGCATCAGAAGAGCTCATGTGATCCTCTCTCAGCGCCTGCAGAGGCTGGTTGTATTCTCTGTGCATAAAGTTGAATAATTCTCAACTATGTCACGTCCAGTGCTTAATTTGTGAATTGAGAGGTCCCGGAACAGATTGGGTTAATGGATCGGAGGATGTAAAGGTGTCACACAGGAAAGTGAAGAGTGGGGAGGGGGGGTGATGTGTCATGGACAGAAGTGTAGAGCGCGGGGAGAGGGGGTGGGGGTGGAGAGGCGTTGGATGGTGGAGGGGTGTCAAGAATGAAAGTGAAGAGGGTTGGGGAGTTGTGGAAAAAAAGTGAAAGTGAACAGCGTACGAGTGGAGGAGGGGGCGGTTGAGGAGGGGGATCGGTAAAATGAGGTGCCGGATCTGGCGTGTTCCGCCACAAACTAAGCCCTGGTCGTGTCTCTCAACATGCCCACCTGGTCGCCAATGGTCACTGTTGCTCACATAGATGGAGGTTGCCAGAAGTCACTTACTCTCCGTTGAAATACGCGGTCGATTTTCCACTCCGAGTTGCTTGTAGTGTGAATGGCGATTTATGGATATGTAATATAAACATATATATGGCTATAAGAACGAAAGAATGATAAGTAGAGTTATCATTCCTACTGGAAAAGTGCATTTTATGTTGAATATGAACGTGAAAGCGTGCTGTTCATCTGAACTATTAAACAAAATATATAATATCATTAACTTTTTGGTTAACTTCTGATATAGAATCGATATATATTTTGCATCCGTTGACAATTGAAATGAGGCTATGTATGAGAAAGTCTTACCTCCGATTTATATTAGGTGACTAAGTCTGTGGGTGTCACCATTCAAATTTAAAGTGCACCCTTTTGCTTATCCGTTATACTCATTTCTCATCGTCATAAATTAAAATAATGATATATGATAGCTGAGCAGAAACCTGGAAAATAAACCAAACTGACCAATGTGAGGAGAGTTTACTCGCATGTAACTATTTTGGTCAATTTAGAAACTGTTTAAAAGTGAACAGCACCAAGAACAAAAACCAACATTGTAACAATTTTAATCCCTGTTTTGGAACAAAACAATCCATCTATAAGTGTGAAAGCACCCTTACTCATTATTCATCACAAAAAACTATCTAGGGTTTCCTGTATAATCCACAGTAAGTTACTGGCAGCAGTTCTCCAGTTACTGTACATCAATTACAGCAAAATTTTTCAGCAATTTACAGCACCATTTATCTAGCTGTATATGTATTTTCAGTATATTATATCTTTAATGTAAAATATACAGTACTTTTCATAATGCAACTTCAAAATACAGTAACATACTGCATAACTGTCCTACAGTACATGCTGCAGTTAAATACTGTGTAATTTACAAAAATTTACAAAAATCGGTAACAGTGTGCAGTATTTTATCGAAGTTTAATCAGTTGGCGCCACTCATTTTTGAATACAGTAAAGGATTTTTAATATTTTATTTTATTTTATAGGAACAATGCTCATTATCAACAGTAAAAATGTAAATAAGCCAGAGTTAGGCACAAGGCAAGGGCAAATTTTCATCTGTTGACCCCTTGCCAGATTAAAAAAAAGCCAACCTAAAATAAAAATTTTATATAAAATCTTCTCTAATGCTTAAAGTTACCTGCATAGGTGTAAAACATGTTTTAGAAAGACAGTATTTATAAAGTGTACAACCTTCATGAAAATTGAAAACGGTAAATTGTTTCTAATGTTGAAGTAATTTTAGAAAAGGTTATCATACTTCATAAAAAAAAAAAAATCACATAATTTAATTTTTTTTTTTTTTGGGCTGTTAAAATGGTCATGGGTCATTTTTAGACCGTCAAGTCAACAATAGGGTTAAATGCATTAGCAGGGCATATTCCAGTAACCTTAGTAAATAGTATGTGTAAAACTACACAGGCTGCCTTTAACTGCATCCGGACATTTATTTGGCTCAATAAATCAGATTATTCCGTACTCCCTCAGCTGAATCCTGAATAAGCGCACTATTTCACCTTCAACAGAAAAAGCACTGTTTCTTACCACAGTTCTGCTATTTGTGTGATGTGAATGGTGATAATTGTGGGTCAAAAGCCTATTTTTAAACTATCCTGTTCCTTATGAGTGTTGTTGGAAAGTCTGTATTATTTTATTGATCTGAGTCTCTGTGCCCCTTTTGAATGCGGAATACAGTGTGAGTGCAATTTGATAAATTAATATGCTTGTTTTTACGAAAACATGCCTGTTTTCTCAGATTTACTAAATGGAGAAAATTAGCACAACCCCATAAACTGCCAATTTGAGTGGAAATGATACTAAAATACAGAAGTGCCGCAGCTTATTGTCATATTGTCTAACACAGCTGTAAAAAAGTAAATAGGATCCAGCATATGTTTTTGGACCACAAAAAATAGTCATAAGGGTATTTTTTTTTTTTTTGGATTGTTTGGATTTCCGGGTCAGTGTCAAGTCAAAAGCTCCTTTAGAAATGTATCTTGCTTACTCCCAGAGCCGTTTTTATTGAGTGGAGGAACTATGATGTCAATTTTTATGCAAAAAAACAGAAGCGAGTTAGCATTTTAGCAGTTCCGGTGTTACAATTTAACTGGTGACCGTGTTAACTGATGTCCTTTTCCAGATGTAAGCTATTCACGTTTGCAGATTGGCAGATTCATCACTTTTTCACAGCAACAAAACATGCCCATACCAAATAAAGATTCTTATTACTTGGTGTCAGTTTCATTGTAAGCATTATTGATTTTAATATCTGTGTAGCAGAACCGTATATAACCAAAATTAATCTAAAAATTTTTTATAATTTACGTCATCAATGGGATACAAACTCCTGTAACTAAAAGGTTCAGCACACGTATTAATCAACCTATTTAACTGAGCTATTCAGAACTACACATGATATGGTCTGTTTCAATATCTTTATCAGTCAAATATGTTTTGCTGTGGTTGTGAACTCATGTCAACCTGTTTCCATCGACTCATGTTAACATGTTGTTTACATGTACTCGCGTAACATGTTTCTACAAACTGTCGCTGATAGAGTAAGACTGTACTCACACTATGTACAGTTGCCTTGAACCGGGCCAAAGCACGCTTGTCCCCCCCTCCCGTCTCCCCCGACGGCCCACACTCACATTACATTTAGGCCTGGGCGCGCTTACGTCATTGATGATGCGCTGCTCAGTAAGCGATCTCGCTCAGCAAGCGCTCTCGCTCAGCACAGTGGAGATTTCTTTAGTTATATCGCTTAAGTCATTTAATATGTGGTGACATGCAGTCAAATATTTCGCCGAACAGATCAGCCACTTTTGACGCTCATAAACAGTCCTCGTGCTGCAGGCATTAGGAAGTTTGCTGAAGGTGCAGCTGACGTGCAGTGAGGGATTTGCGTCTTTAATAATCTACGACAGTTTGTGTTCATTGAACAATAAGAATGATTAATTAGTCCATATGAAACAGTCCCTTAAAAGTCACGTCTCGCTTTCAGTTTCGGGCTTAGGCACGCTTGCACTCACACTGTAAGCGTACCGTGCCTGAGCCAAGGTGAACCGAGCACTCACACTTCTCAAACGATCCGGGAAACGGGCCTGGGCACAGTTCGGATAGCATAGTGTGAGTAAGCCCTTACTCTGAGTGACACAATGATGTTTATAGTTGTAGACTCATGTGTACCTATCTACACATCTCGTCTCGTGTTGACTCGTGTTCCATTCTCACACATGTACATAAAGATTTTACAAAAAATGAATGACGATATTATTATGCAACTTATTATAACTAATATATATTTAATATATATATAATATTATGCAACATAATAATATGCGAAAGCGCTACCCACTGTGCCACCATACTGACTAGAAATATATCTACCAGGAAAAATCATGACGTGCTCAATATTTTTTTGACCCACTATATTTGCCCTAGGCAGTTCTCCCTCTTTCAGCCCAGTGACTGCACACCCACTGAGGTCTTCGCACTTCAACTCCAGTGCAAAGGTGTATTTATAGTGAACCCACCACTGAACAGGCTTTTAATAAAGAAGGTCTTTTAGGGCATGTTAAGAGATCCTGAATGCAGCTCCAGTACAGAACAGCAATTGCCTTCTAAGAATCCCATCTGTGTGGTTTGGTGTAGAGGAATGGTGCCAACAAACATTTCAGCTATTTTTTCTAGGCCCACCAAAAGACTTTAATAGCATTCACAACCTTATTGTCTTTTCAAAACACTGTTAAACAGCGAAACCCCCAAAAATGTCAGATAAAACACTTCAGATGCTATTTTTGCATTTGTATAATCACCAGTGCCTGGTAGCATGCATGTCAAGGCTAAATTCCTGTTATGTTATTGCTGGCTCTCAATTAAAATCCAGCACCATCTCAACTCTATAAAACATGGGTGGGACTTTAACACTTTCAAACTCTGTTCACAATAAATGTGCTATTTTGGTCTCTGAGCGAACCATAGTCTGTAGCTCAGTGCGTTTAATGTCACATCTGGATTTGCCCACAAATACAAATTGAAGATGTGTCATGTAGTCACACGCTTGGATTTTATTTTTATCCTAAACAATCAGGATATTTCACAGTCATGATTTGCATCACTTTTTGGCAAGATTTGGAAATGTTTGCTTAACTATTCTTACTAAACAATTGACCTGCGCAAGATAATTCTTTAAAAAATATGACTTGTATTAGATCCAAAAGCACGTCAAATTTATTAGCTTATAAGAGTATAAATACTCCCCATAGCCTAATAACCCTGTTTCTGTGAATAAATGTCATCATCCGATTGTTTTATATGTTAAGCTGCAAGAATTGGCTTCGGCTAAGCTCAAAATCCCTCGGTATCCAACTTTCAGTGTGATATACAGTATTTCCCAGTGGCGAAGCCAAAATTATTAAAGGAACACTGCACATTTTTGGAAAATAGGCTCATTTTACTACTTCTCTAGTGTTAAGCAGTTGAGTTTTACCATTTTTGAATGCATTCAGCTAATCACTGGGTCTGACAGGAGTACTTTTAGCTTAGCTTAGCTTAGATCATTGAATCAGATTGAACCATTAGACATTAGCATTTCTCTCAAAAAATGACCAAAGAGTTTCGATAATTTTCTAATTTAAAGCTTGTCTCTTCTGTTAATACATTGTGTATTAAGACTGCTGGAAAATGAAAAAGTTGTTATTTTCTGGGTTTATATGGCAAGGAACTATACTCAATGTCCCTTTATGACAAGTCATTTCATTGGGGGCCATCTTTGAAACGCCTCTCAAGCAGTATCCTCGGGCATTCTGTCTGAATAGGGAAACATCAAATTCTTTAAAACCACTTGCCAAGCTTATGATTGAACTTCATTTTAGGAATCACCAATAAAAATAAACAACAACTATCTCTTTAGTTTCATTACTAAACATTCAAATCACACAAATTATGCAGAAACTCACGCCTGGTCTGAGCCCCTCCCCTGGAGTATTGTCAGTCTAGCGATCAACGATTGGCTTCTGTACTAGAAGGCGGGCTTTAGCCATATTGACCGTTACACTGTTACACTTTTTGTTACACATATTGACCTCTTGTGTATTCTATAGTCTTTGCTATACTCTAATTTTTGAGTAATAATCAAGAAACTTTGCTGACATACCATGGCTGAAGATGGCAAATATATATATTACGCAGCACTTGAAAATAGTCCCCAGCTAGGTAACTTCTAATATGACCAGCACACACTCTCTGTGCAAACATATGGTCATATGGTCAAAGTTTGGTTTATGTGCTGCGTAATATGATCGTGCCCACTAAAGCCATGGTGCAGCAACAAATTGCCCTGATTATTACGCCGGAATGAGAGTATAGTTCCCTGCCACATCGGCCAACAAAATAGTAACATTTTTCAATTTCATATACCAGTAGGTCATCCATTGCCACATCTAATGCATATGACCAACCCAGGCTCATTCTGAAATTGTACTGCTATATACATTTCTGGAGAGTGCAAAATATGTCTTAGGAGGTACATTTTTTTTTTTTTGCAGTTTTTGTTTTCGCGAATCCACCAAAGGCCGCTGTGTACCCTTTTTTCAAATCTAAAATTTTCTTACGAGTGCCATTCGCACCAGCTGTTCTGGGGCCACCGTCGACTGACAGACTGATCGACTGACCCACCCTCCTCCTTCCCTAAATCCAACCGATAGTGTTTTCAAAAGCACCTATTGACCGGCCTACCCACTTCACTAAACCCAACCGACAATGTTTTTAAAAGCAATCCAGAAAAAGAAAAGCCATCGTGGCAGCCTGATTTTTACCATGTTTTTAGATTTTACCACATTCTCACCCTGTTTTTTACTTGTTTATTTTATTTTGGCTTTTGTTTTGGTCTTACCTGCTTTCTGGAACCGTTCTTCACCAGACTCAAACCCCATCATCACGATCAACTGCGCTGGACAAACTGGTAACATCGGAAAAGCTGGTAGAGTGAAAAGAAACGACTTCAGAGTTCATTTTGAAGACAAAATGCAGACATACACACCTTTGGCTACATAATTCATGATCTCCAGAAATTTATATAGGGCTACGTTTTCAGAATGAGCCTATGTTGCATATGTATCTGGAAACACTTTAGGAGTTTTGAAGTTGTGGTCTTATTGGATGAACTTCAACAAAAGTCCAACTGGAAACACATTCAGCATTACAGGAGAGTCTCTCATATGAAAGCCATCGTGTTTCCAACTCTGACAATTAACGCTTGTCATGATCATCTAAAACATTGTGTATTTTACAGAATGACTTGAAAATACTTCAGAGTTATTGAAAAAAAAATGGGGTTGTCTCCAGTGGTGTAAAGTAACTAATTAAATACTCAAATTACTGTAATTAAGTAGTTTTTCTCAGGAATTGTAATTTACTGAGTAGTTTTAAAAATGTGTACTTTTCCTTGAGTACATTTCTAGTGCACTTTCTATCTGTACTTTTACTCCACTACTTTTTTTCAACCTGCAGTCACTACTTTATTTTTTCTTGTTCATAGGGATTAAAAAAATCAGTCGTGAGATTCCTGTCCAATCCAATCACACATACCATAGAAGGTAAATCGCATCATAATGAACTACCTCAAGACGTGTGCACTTTATAATTGCAGCAAACTATTTGGAAGTATTAAAAGTGTCCATGAAGATGTTCAAAATCTTTACGGGCATTGACCCATAGACTGTTTAGATGTGTCACCGATGAGAAGATGACGGATGTTTACTTAAACACCCAGCAGGCACAGGACGTCAACATGACGTCTGATTGGGGACTTTGCATTTTGTTTGGAAATAAAAATCGGGTTGACGTTAGAACTCGATTTCAGGCCAATGTCAATGTCTAACCTAAAACCAACCAAATATCAACATCCACAGATGTTACAGCTTGACATTGTGTAAACGTTATCCCTATGACATCTATCAGATGTTGTGTTTTGGTTGCCGTACATATATGACGTTGGTTTGTGATGTTGGCTCGACATTGGATTTTGGACACTTTCTAACAACCTAAAATCAACCAAATATCAACGTCATTTGACGTCATTATTGGACATCAAAATAACGTTGTCCTTAGCTGCTGGCTTGACAATTAATTTTAGTCACCTGACATTACAACCTAAATCAAGGGCTTAATTTCTGGATCTGGAACCTCTGCAATCTGATCCGGCACCTTATTTTACCGATCCCCCTCCTCAACCGCCCTCCCCTGTCCGCTGTTCACTTTCACTTTCTTCCGCGACTCCCCAAACCTCTTCACTTTCGTCCGCAATACCTCTCCATCCTCTGGTAACATGCCGGATCCGTTACCCCAATCTGTTCCGGGACCTCGCAATTCACAAATTAAGCACTGCGTAATTTTATCCTAATATCAGTTTCATGATGTGGTGTGCCTTTTGGGCAATAATTAAATGCACTACAAAATGTTACGTTTACACACACATGCACAAATTACATGTAAACATATCAGCTTTTGACAGCATAATACTCACTAATCTTGAGTACTTTTAAAAGGGCTACTTTTTACTCCTACTTTGAGTAATATTTACAACAGATACTTTTACTCTACTTGCACTGCATTTTTAGGCAAGTAATGGTACTTTTACTTGAGTATGATTTTTCAGTACTCTTTCCACCACTGGTTGTCTCATTAATCCCTTGAACATGACTTGAACATGATGGTTGCTTAAAGTGTCTAATGGCCTCTGTCTAACGGGTGGTTCTTTGGCCAATAAAAGATGCAAAAGGCTAAGACAGCGCAGCTTTAGAACTTCAGAAGCACGGCCTAGCATCCATCTAGCGAATCCGCTCGCTTCCTAACAAAATGGACGAACTACTTCTGCTCTTACGCAATAACAAGAACTTTAACAACTCTGCTGCGCTGTTTCACAGAAACCTGGCTGAACGAAGCCATTCCAGACAGCGCATTACACTTACCGGACTTTCGGCTGTACAGAGCAGATCGCGATATGGAGTCAATGGGCAAAACACGCGGTGGTGGGACATGCTTTTACATCAACAGGAGGTGGTGTACGGATGTAACTGTGTTAAAGAAGATGTGCTGTCCTGATGTGGAAGCGCTTTTCATTAACTGTAAGCCGTTTTATGCACCGCGGGAGTTTTCTTCGTTCATTCTTCTCAGTGTTTACATTCCACCGCAAGCACACGTGAGTACTGCATTACAATAGCTGTCTGATCTGATCACAGAGACTGAACAACGACACCCAAGCTCTGCGTTTATCATTCTCGGTGACTTTAATCAGGCAAAACTCACACATGAGCTGCCTAAATTCAAACAGCACATCACATGCCCCACCAGAGACAATAACATTTTGGATCATTGCTACACCACAATAAAGGATGCATATCGTTCCGTCGCCAGAGCAGCTCTAGGACTCTCAGACCACTGCCTGGTTCATCTTATACCAACTTACAGGCAAAAACTTAAAACTACTAAGCCAGTATTAAGGAATGTTAAGAGATGGACCAACGACACAGAGCAGGTCTTACAAGCCTGTTTTGAATGCACTGATTGGAGTGTTTTTGAAGCTGCAGCCACC
>CAIGQZ010001206.1:6381495-6403809 GCA_903798205.1 Danio tinwini | reverse complement strand
CACCCAGCACACTACCTGTTCGAACTGTTACCGTCTGGTTGGCGCTAGAGAGCACCAAGCACAAAAACAGCCAGACACAGGAAAAGTTTCTTTCCTCAGGCCATCTACCTCATTAACAGTTAAATATTCCCCTACTGTGCAATAAACATGCAATACTTTCTCATAACCACTTGTACACAGCACCTTATAACCTGTATATTTACAACAAATCTGTACATACAACTCAACATCCAGATCTTTTTTGACTAACTCCATCTCTGTTTAATGTTTAATGTTTATTGCCTTTTCTTTCTTGTATTTAATTTTGTGTTGTCACTCGTCACTTTATGTACACTGAAAGCTTCTGTTGCCAAAACAAATTCCTTGTGTGTGTGAAGCACACTTGGCAATAAAACTGATTATGATGTTTGAAGCCTTGATACATTCAATGGTTTGATAGCAGTAAAGCTCACAAAAATCAAATCTACAGTACATTTCCCAGCAGGACAGTATAGTTCAGAGTGAGCATTAAGTCATTCGTCATTTCGAGCTGATATGTAAAGCTGGTAAGTGATGCTTTCCAGTGGTACAGTGTGTTTTATCAAAGGGGGCTTGTGTTCCTGTGATCTCATTATCAGTGGTGTCCCGCGACCCTGCTGGGCTGTTTTATCAGGACTGCTGGGGTGGATGGGAGAGCGTGTGTGTGGGACGGTTTGGCTCCATGTGCTCAATATCACCTCTCTTATAAGAAAACAAGCACCGATATAGATTAGAGGTCAACATTTGATGTTGCTTGCTATTTCACATCACCAGAAATAAGACGATGTTCACTGTAATGTATGAAACATGAATGTCAGGTGAGAGTCAAAGAAATTAATATGTTTGAAAGACTATATTTATTTAATTAAAATTAGGAGTTGATTATCCTGCTGGGTGGCATAGTGTTATTTAAACAACAACATCAACAACAACATTATATTATGTATTTTTTAAATAGTTTTATCTAAAAAAGTTTAGTTTAATTTAGTTTTGTTTTACCTAATTTAGTTAAAGTTTTAGTAAGTTTTTTTACTTGTCTCTCTCTCTCTCTCTCTCTCTCTCTCTCTCTCTCTCTCTCTCTATATATATATATATATATATATATATATATATTTTTTTTTTTTTATATATAATTTTTTTATCTGTACAATAAAATAAAACAAAAAAAAATTATAAAAATATTCAATTAAATTTCAAGAATAGTCAACTATGACTGTGACAATATGATCTAATAATATAATTATTAATGTTTTTATTGCTTGACTGATTTGTCATACATTATATTATTAGGCATGATATTTTTTAGCACTTAATTTAAATTTTTTTTTATGGATTTGGATTATTTTTACATTTTGTTTGTTATAGTAATTACAGATAACTAAAAACACAATAGTCAAAATAAATCACTATTTATATATAAAATGTCTTTTGTGCAAATTTCAGAGTTCATACCCTTTTTTACTACTAAAATTCCATGACTTTTCCTAGACTTTTCCAAAACTTTCAAGCACATTTTCTTGACGTAATGTTTTATGTAATGTCTACATTTATTCATTTTCTTGTCGGCTTAGTCTCTTTAATAATCTGGGGTCGCCACAGCGGAATGAACCGCCAACTTATCCAGCACGATTTTACGCAGCGGATGCCCTTCCAGCCGCAACCCATCTCTGGGAAATGTAATGTCTACATATACATAGTAAATAATAATAAAAACAATGACGTTCAAGTTTAATAAAGCATAACATAAAACACAACTATCGATTTTGTTTAAAAGTGTTTTTATATTGATTTTGATAATGCTTACACAGCACTAACAATGTCAGAGCAAGTTTTTGGCCAAGGACAGAAAAGAAGTAAAGACAACTAACCTATATTCAAGTTAGAGCTGCACAATATACCATTTCATCATCGATATTGCTATTGATATTGATATTTCAGCATAATATGTGCATCCACAATAGTCACATCACAGAACATGCAATGTTGGGATTATAGTTTAATCATAATGGAGTAAAAGTTTATCATCTGCATGCATTTTTAAAGAGATTATTTATTACTTACCATTTTCATTACACCCTTCACTTGTTTCAAACATTTATGAGTTTTCTTTTTTTAAATGAAGACCAAATGAACATAATTTAATAACTCCTATAGTATTGAAACAAGTGAAGTGTGAGTAAACAGAGAGTACATTTTAATCTTTGAGTAAACTGTCTCTTTAAGGCCTGTGACTGTGTGAACATTTCAATATTTCAGAGTTTAAAACATCCGACCACAAGAAATTTTGTGTAACTTTGATAAAGATTAAATAATATACAATGAAGACTATGCAGTGTTGATTATTCAATATCTGTACCTAAATAGTGAAAACCTGAAAACTATAATTCACTTGTATATTTACTATATTTTATTTATGCTTGTAATTTATTTGTTATATATAATTCGAGATTCACTCCTCTACAAAATCCCCCTAATCAATCTAACCAAAACCTGTTAAATCATCTGGTGAAATTGTACTCACATCGCAGTTGTCACCATCACCAGAGATCCAACCTGTCAGATGGTGACAGGAGATGTCACCATCACCTGTGCAGATCAAGCGGCAACCTCCCGCTTTCCTTTGGGAAGCCAATACGGAAGTAACTAAAACTGCAATTCTTCGACTCGCCTTGGGGGGCTGGCTGCAGGAAATCCAAGTGCTTTTTTTCTGCATTTGTAAATTGGCCATTTTTACAGCTGATAAAAACATGTTTACAGCCTGGTACAAACGATGGCTTTGGTGCATAAAGCAATGATTACCCTTCATGACATCTGTGAGGGGGGTGAATTTTTTTATAACTCATCCGTTTCATTTTTATTAAGTTATATTAAGTTTGCATAATTAAGGGCATGGTCACTTGAGAGACAGCTAGCCCTCGCTGGTCGCTGTCTCGTCACCTCAGCTGATTCTGGCTAATTAGCCACTGAGCTCAGCATATACATCGTATTTTTGTTGTGGTTAATGTGTCTTTACACTGTCAGTTTCCTTTTGGAATTATTTCCTGCAATTATCAGATGATATGGCATGCTGTGTGGACTTAATTGTGCTTACAAACCGTTCAAGTTGCCTCCATTTCCCAGGTGAGTGAAATTATATACTTATATACCATCTCTATAAATGTATTTATTTTATTTAAGATCATTTATCATTTATAATGTTCTTTAGACCTGTAATGCACTCCAGGATCTGACAGATTGATTAGCTGTAGGCTATAAAACAGGCATTGTCATACAGTGTTAGTGCTGGATTTTTATAGACAGCCTTGCATTTACTAACACAGACTATATCTGAAGTGTTTGGAAGTCATTCGCTTTTTCCTCCTGTCGATAAACATCATAAGAGCAATGTTTAGTGGCTCAATGTATTACAACTGTGTTTTTAAAAGTCTAAACACTTTATTGATATAGTCTACAACCAAGCACGTGTGGTCAGAACACAAACGAGTCACAGGTAATGAAGTATTAAGCGTTCTCCCAAAGTAAAAAGTCTGTCTAAGCCAGGTCTAAGCAAAATGCTGAGAATCCAGCATGCGTCTGTAGCTCCGCTCACTCTCCGCCTCTTTGCCCTTATTTGGTATCCCGCGTTTGGTGCAATGATGCGCTAACATAATGCCGATGGTTGGCCGCGCCTACTTGTAGCTTCTTTTGCAGTGTTCAGAAACCTATGGGTGACGTCACAGATACTACGGCCATATCTTTTACAGTCTATGGTGCAGACACACAGTTCACTAATGGACTACAAATCCACCATTGCATGGACTACATATTCAGTCATGCACCACACACACACACACACACCCGGTTCCTAATCCTGAGTGATTACAAACACACAGCTGATACTGCTCAAGGACTGATAAATACAGCGCACTAAGACGGTTGTTGCAGAGTCTTGTCTACTGTTTTAGTGATACTACAACATGGTTTCCTTTGGCTTGCTGTGGTTTTTTTTTTTTTCCGTGATCCTTGCCTCATTTGTTTGTTTAATCCTGTTTGCTGCCTGCCTTGTGACTATCTGTCTGCCATTACGACTATTACTCTGGATTGCCCTTATAGATCTGCTTACCTGACCTTGCCAATAAACCTGCATTTGGATCCAAACCCTGTTGTCAGTGTCACATCCCTGGTCACAAGGCATGTAGTCCATAATATGGTGGATTTGTAGTTTATTAGTGAACTGTGTGAATCTGCACAGGCTGGATCGCTGGTGATCGTGACAGCAGTATATATCACAGAAATACAAAATAAGGTAATGTCAGGTTGTTCCAATATCTCGCAGCCTTATTCAAGTATACAGATATTTGTTAAACTAATTTCCATGACTTTACCAAATCTTTGTGGGTTTTCCTGATTTTCCAAAATTTTTCCAGGCCTGGAAAATGCCATGTCAAAATTCCTTGACTTTTCCAGGTTTTCCATGACCGTATGAACCCTGAAATTTCACAATTAAATACATATACAAATGCTTTTATACCATTGTAACAATGTTTATTTTAAGCTTTTTTTTATAATTTGATTTTATATTTAAAACACTCACATTTTTATTTTCAAGATTGCCTATATGGAGCATTTGTATTGTTTTAAATATTACAAAAGGATTGCTTAATCATATAACAATAAACATTAATTAAATAATATAAATAAAAAAATTAGATAATAAAAATAGAACCATTTATAGAATGCACTTTCATAACTTAAACTACTGGAATATCAAAGTGGATAAAACATTGTTAATTTTATTTTCGAAAGTTCATTACATTATTATCACCTTCACAAACACACCACATTTCAAGAACAAAAGATATTCAAGGAGTTCTGATTTGATCTGTGCTTTGATTTAAGGCTGACACCGGTTTGAGAGGAGGGAGAATCAGGATCATCAGATGGGTGAGAAAGCCTGGTCTTATCACCGCGGCCTTCCCTACATGATAATGTGCAGTGGGTCCATTCACATACTCACCTTCCTCCCCGCGGCACAACCTCAGGGGGCTGATAAGAGGCTCTTTGATGGAGAAGACAGCAGAAGTAGAAGAGACCTAATCTCCTAATGAAGCTTGCAGGACAATGAGTGAATGCCATTGTGGAGTTCTCACAGTGTTTATGTACAGTCAGCTTACTTTTCACTTAATGATCTGTTTGGATGACAGAACTAAGTCTGCTAGCTTTTTAAGTGTCCATTTTTGGTGTCATTTTGGTTTTAGAATTAATTAATTCAGCCTGCTGTCATCTTAAAAACATAGCAAGAGTCAAGGGCTTTGTTATTAACAACCCAGGCTCATTCTGAAAACGTACCGATATATATATATATTTCTGGAGAGCGCCAATTACATCCTAGGAGCTATGTTTATTGCAGTTTTTGTGAATCCACCAGAGGCCGATGTGTACGCTTTGTGAGATCTCAAATTTCTCTTGCAGGTGCCATTTGTGCCTGTTGTTCTCATGTAAATCCACCAGAGGCCGCTGTTGACTGGCTGAATGACTGACTGACTTATCGACTGACCCACCCTCCTCCTTCCCTAAACCTAACCAATAGTGTTTTTAAAAGCATTGACTGACCCGCCCACCCACTTGCCTAAACCCAACCGACAGTTTTTAAAAAAACTATCCAGAAAAAGAAAAGGCCTCATCTGATTTTTACCACATTTTCAGATTCTACCACATTCTCACTCTGTTTTTTACTTATTTATTTTATGTTTTTTGTCTTACCCACTTTCTGCAACTGTTCTTTGCCAGACTCAAACCCCGTTGTCGTGGTCAACTCCTCTCTGCATCTCAAGTCTGCCACATGGTGAGCAACTGGACAAACTGGTAACAGCTGAAAAGCCGTCCATATGGAGGTAAGTGGTCAGCTGGTATTATGAAAATGAATGGCGTCATACTGCCCCATAGCATTCGTTTTAAAGCCAAAATGCAGCCATACATAGCTCTGGCTACATAATTCGCGATCTCCAGAAATCTATATAGAGCTACATTTTCAGAATGAACCTATGTTGGTTATTAAACACTAAGTAAATTTTTATTTGCGCATTCAAATAAGAGCATGCAAAAATTACAAATAATGAATTATACACTATTAAAAAAATCTGTAACGCTTTTCTTGAAGTGGGTGTTTATAAGTGTGTGCAATGAAACTTTTATAATCATGATGTCATGAATATGAATGAGATTTTATGTATGGTTCTGACAGCTATCACCCCTTCACTTATTTTGGAAATAGGCTCATTTTACAACTCCCCCAGAGTTAAACAGTTGCGTTTAACCATTTTTTGTATGCATTCAGCTGATCTCAGGACTATTTCAGTCTGACAGGAGTATTTTTAGCTTAGCTTAGCATAAGTCACTGAAATGGATCATTGAATTGAACAGAAACTCGACAATTCTGTAGTTACATCAATTACTAAGACTGATGGAAAATTAAAAGTTGATATGGTCTAGTCTGATTTGGCTGACTATACTCTCATTCTGGCGTAATAATCAAGATATTTTGTTGCCTAACTTCAGTCAGTATACCAACATGATCAACTGCTAGCATGGCGAGCATGACTTGCAACCATCTAGATTTGCTCCATCATAAATATATGATACCCTTTGATTATTTTTAATCTGGAAATAATTTATTTTGTTCTGAATCACACTTGTTCATTTACTTTTTCAGTTTAGAGCCTTTAATTGTTGTTTATATGGGATTTTCTATGGTGGCTGAGAGAGTTTAAAGGTGCAGTAGGTGATCGTCTTCAGAAACATTTTTTGTTGTGCTGGTTGAAAGTCTCTTCACAGTCCAATAGTACTGATTAAAGTAAATGATCTAAATGTGTTTATATGTATTTTTATATTCTGGGTAAGGCATAAAACAAAAAACTGTTCATCCAATTAAATATTGTCAGGCCAACATCTCCCATAATTACGATAAGTAGCTCAAACTGTCTGTCAACAAATGCAGATTTGAACAACTCCGCAGCCGTTTGTACGCAGATCCGTCATGAGAAAGAGAGCGAGGGTGGGTTTTATGGCGATAGATTGATGTGAGCTTTTTCAGTTTCATAGGGGACCTTTTATAGCACCGATAATGTAGATTTTATTTCGTTTAACAACAAAACACAAGTAAATAGCGCTATTCTGCCTAGCCTGCTTTACTGAGGTGAAGTTACTTTTATATTCAGATTACATTGGTTCATTTTTAAAGGGTCATGAAACACCAAAACACATTTTTTAAGCGGTTGACAGTCATATATGTGTCCCGCGCTGCTATAAACACTAGTAGGACACATATATTGCACTAAAAAGTGAAAATTGGTTGTTTTTGCGTTATTTCGAGCAAATTTGTTCTTCCGGTTTAAAACAAATTTATTATATATTTTTTTAACTATGTTTTTATTAAAGTTTTATAAACATACAAATAACATTTATTTAGGATGTTTACAATCTCAGAAAAAAATAACAAAAAATATATATAAATAGAAAATAATAATAGAAATTATAATAATAGCCAAATAATAGTGACAGCTTAAAAAATAAAAATAAAAAAGGGGGAAAAGAAAAGTAGACAGACAGATAAATAAATAAATAAATAAATAAATAAATAAACAAACTCCAATATAAAGGCAATAACTACGACAAAGACAAAGCCCCTGACAGCCTTTTAAAGAACAAGTAAGTATGTTTCTATTTATGCTCAGGTCTGTTGGAAAAGGTCTGATTTCAACTGCAAATCTGCAGTCATTTTCTCAAAAATGTATATCTGTTTTAGCCTTTGTGTCCATTCGGTCAAAGTAGGTTGGCGGGTCTTCATCCAATTCACTGTAAATATCTTCCTAGCTGTTATTAATAATATATGTAGTGTCGATATGTGAGCCTTACTGAACTGTTTAGGAGGGAAGCCATCAAGCAAAAAAAAAATACTGGGTGCATTGGTATACATAGTATAAGTGGAACATAGTCCCCCACTTCTCCACAATCTCTCCAGCATTGTGATAACTGTATAGCACTATCAAATTTGGCGACTACTAATGGAACTCTGAAAAACCTCATCTTCATCTTCCAGTCGAACTCCTTCCATATTTGACTGCTTATACCCTTATGACAATTCATGCATATTTGTTCCCACATTTCATCCTCTATTATAGTGTTTAACTCTAATTCCCAATTTCTTTTAATATAATAAGTCATCAGATTTATCCTGCATTAATTTTCTATATAAATGGGCTACATGATTTTTAGTAGGCAGACCAAGTTCAATGATATCTATAAAATATTTTTCTATATTTGTTGGAGATCTTTTAATAACATCCCATTGTTTATGATTTGTGATAGTGTCGTAGTTGTAAATATCTAAAGAAATCATTAGATTTCAGTGTAAATCTGTTAGACAATTGAGAAAAGGATAATAAGGTCTCCCCATCAAAAAGTTGATTAATTATTTTTAACCCATTCTTTTCCCATCAGCTGAAGATACCATCCTTTATAGAAGGAATAAATTCTGGGTTATCTTTAATGGGTATTGAACGTGATAAGGCTATTGTTCCTTTGAATGCTTTTTGTACTGTCGACCAAATTTTTACAGTGTGTTTAATCCATATATTTGTTTTTTTCACTCCCTTTTGTGCTAGCAAATCCAAGAATGGTAGGACTTTCAGAGACACTCCAGGAAGTGAATTCTGTTCAATACTAACCCAGTCTGCTTCCTTATCAACGCCAAGCTATGATAGCCCTTCAACTGAGCAGCCCAATAATAGTACCTTAAATTGGGAAGGTTAAGCCCCCCTTATCTTTATGAAACAATTTTTTTGAAGCTGCATCACAACTAGATTAGATCCTTGCATGTAGTCCAGCGTGGAGAGGGGATGTCTGTACCTGCCAGTACATTGTGACGTCTCTGGGTGTGCAGCATTAATGCATGAGAAAGACTTTGTTCAAAGCAAACAGCGCGCTCTATTGTGAAGGAGGTGCAATTTCATTAATATGCATGATAGCTTCGAAGACTGTTTACCTGTTACAGTGTTCAGATGGCAGAGAAAAACGCAGCGTTGTGTTGCCAAAACAAGTGGAAGAACAAGAGTTTGGAGACATAGGTCGTCAGTGTTTTGTTTATAAATGTGCTTAAATGAAGTTTGTTTTCATTTCCCCGCTATGAAAGTGCAGCTGGACTCACGTGTGGATTACAGTGCACGCGACAGAAATGCGTTTGTAAAGAACATTTTTTACCCGAGAGCTTTTCTCATCTGGAAAGGGTGAAATCCAGATTTGCCACTCGTCTCCTTTTAAAAAGGACATGGCTCTATTGGTGTTGATTGGTAAGTGTGTGTGATCAGTGCCCTTTGTTTGTTTATTCAGATGGCAAAGTTACTTTGTATCGTCAGCAGTGCTCTTTCAGTTTGTAAAGACATACTATAGTCAAAATGATTTAGTTACTGAGTTTACAGTATGATAATATCACTGCAATATTATAGTACAATATTATAGACTGAAAGATCCACTGTAAACGCTGCTCTCCGAATGTAAACACCTTAATCAAACTATTACCATCGTGTAGGATTTTCACATTTTGTGACAGGATAGTCTATTCCAAGGATGGGCAAACTTGATCCTGGAGGGCCGGTGTCCCTAAAGACTTTTGCTCCAACCCTAATCAAACACACCTGCCTGCAGCTTTCTAGTGATCTTGAAGACACTGATTAGTGTGTTCAGGTGTGTTTGACTAGTGTTGAAGCAAAAGTCTGCAGGGACACCAGCCATCCAGGATTAAGTTTGCCCATCCTTGGTCTATACACACACAACTTTCTGACGCTACCTACCGAGTGCATCTAAGTTACAGAGAAGTGCAGAGTTTTTTTTCTTCCATTCGCCGTGCCATATCAAACACTTCATTAAAACTACACTCTTCCAGCAGTTCCTCACGTCCAATATCTTGTTTGTCATGAAGGGAATGCAGGAAATGTTCCTGAATGAAAGTTAAAATGTGCCAAACTGCAGTTAAAGTCGACAAATTAATAATTTGGCAAATAATTTGATTACTGATGCCCATGTTAACACAGTCACTGTCTTTCTCCCCTGCGTCTGTGTTGTTTTGCCTCTGTGAAAATCAGCACATGCCCAAACGCAAACTCCCATTTTTGCAAAACCTTTTCTCTTTCCCTCCCCCGACACTCCCACCTAAACAGAGCTGGACACACCCACTTTCTTGACTTTTTCCAAACTAGAGGTGTGAAAACACCTTTCTGAGACAGGGGGGTTTTGTGGCTCTTTAAACAATGACGCCATGTGACGCTCTCCCTATATTGTTTACCATGCTACTTAGAATATTCGCTCTGAAATAGCATGTAAGTATTGCTTAGTAATGAGTGTAATTCCTGCAAGCCGCCGGCCAAGCACTAGGCGCTTTTAACACATGAGAGAGGGTTCTGCTGTCATCTTTAAGGTGCGCATGCTCATGTTTTAGGTGGCGTGGCTCTGGACAGCAGGGAGGGACTGTGGTTAAGAGATTTATGCTAATCGGTTAGCATTGTGGAAGATCACCTACTGCACCTTCAACACGCTGCAAATTAAGGCCCGGTTTACACTAATACATTTTAGTTTTAAAACGCATAAGTTTTGCTATAGTTACGCCATCCGTCCACACTACGCCAGTGTTTTCGAGCCCTGTAAACAGAGCGTTTTGGACACGCTGAAGAGACCGTTTTCATTCTAAAATGCTGCTGCTCCGTGTCAGTGTGGATGATGGAAAACAGACATCTGAAAACGGAGGCGGGGCTGCAGACATTCGCCTATCTGATTCGGGCTTTTTCCTCAATGTTAAGTAGTCTACACACGGTTCAGTCTTACATCCTCTCCTTGTAAGTTCAGACTTCGCAAGTTTGATATGGAAAACAAACTCCGGAGTGTATACTTTATAAAGTCATTCACATCACCCTGGCTATGCTGTTTCACTATCTTAACAATGAAATGAAAACATGATATGAGAAACTGCCTATTTTCATTTTGATATTAGCAACTTAACAGACATGACAAATGTTGAGGCGTCGTGTAGCTGCATAATACGACCGTCATCTTCATGCATATTTATAACAAAACAGAGCCTATAACATTACTGCCTCCTTTCATTTTCATTGAAAATACAAAACATGCCCTATCTTTCATTGAATATCAGTTTTATTAATTAATAAAGGCCATTATAAAAGTATAACGCACAATAAGTTTATACAATAGAGAAAATAAAGGCAAGCAATCAGTCCAATGTGGTGTCCGCGGTTACATTAATTAAGATATTAACCTAACTTATATTTGCGCTCAGCCAAAACACAATACCTGAGAACAAGTAATAGATTCAAAAGACCAAAGACAGGGAATATGTCGTTAGATATAGACAACAAGATGAATTAAATATCACGTTTAACAAATATAGTGAGATTAGATCCAGCGGGAGATCCGTGATGAACAGTCCGACGTGCACAACTCTCATATGGGTATGTGTTCAAAGCACGCTGCAGTGCATGCCAGAGAATGTGTGTGTGGTCATGTGATGTGCGTTTTCACCATTTTAACGTAGACGCAGAGCTGTTCTGAAACGTTGGGTGAAACGCTAGTGTGGACGCGGATCGTTTTCATTCTAAAACGCCGTTTTAAAACTAAAACATACTAGTGTAAATGGAAAAAGAAAAAGATTGATAAGACAGCATATGTGTTGCAAATGCTCACAACGCAAACACATTAAGAAAGCGTGCTGCATTTTCTCACAACACATGCAAATAGCACTGAACACAACTGAAATGTTTCAAGGGGACACAAAAACATGATGGACCTAGCTGGGATTTGCTTATTGTGCCATCAGTGTGTCAGTAAAGTTGTAGGTTTTCGTTTATTTTAACATCCCGGTTACACAACTCCATTGTCTTTTATTAGCCTAAATAAGCTAAATAGCCATAGTACATCACATTTTTGGTTCCCCTGAAACATTTCCATTGTGTTCCAAGCTATTTGCGTGTGTTTTGAAAAATTGCACATTTGCTGTCAAACTGATGAAGATCTTTTCTTAATTTTCTTTTAAGTTTAGCTCTCTCAGCCACTGTAATTTACAAAAAACAGAAACAGTCCTCACTTTAGATAAGCTCACAACACTGTAGAAATTTGTGTTACCGCATTTTTTAACACACATAATTACTATTACTAGAGTATATGCCAGAAAAAAGTGTATACAAATATAGGCATGTTTAACTACATACAGTCCATCCATTTCCCCCCAGCAGTTCTATATGTCAACAGTTATGCATGATAAACTAGCACACAGCAGATCTGGAGCTCCAGCAGAGACTGAGAGCTGCGGGTCACAGACTGTGCGCAGGACAGGAGGTGTGAGGAGTTTTTTGCATTTTTTACAGCAGCGCCGCACCAGAGTGTTGCAGGCGACCGGCAGCCTGTCTGTCTCCATCTCTGCAGCTTAATTAGAAACACTACTGTGATATGGAACAAAGACACAGTCAAAGCCCTGCCGAGGATGCAAAGTGCACTGCAGCCACCCTGTCAGGCCCTGAGCACTCAGAACGCCATATTAAAGTCCCCCTGAAATCAAAATTAAAGTGTTATGTTTAGTATGTTGATTTATAAGCTAGTGTGCACTTTAGCTTTTCATTAGGGGTTAGTTCACCCGAAAATCTGAATTCTATTAATTATGCTCCAATATTTTTCCCATATACAAACATCCTGTGTAACACATTCCAATACCCTAATGTCTTCATTCATCTTCAGAACACAAGTTAAGATATTTTAGTTGAAATCCGAGAGCTCTCTTTTTTTCTCCGTAGACAGCGAAGTACAAACTGTAATTAAAGCTCTAAGAACACTTTTGTATGGCAGAAAAACTATAAAAACAACTTTGTTAGACCTTCTCTTCCATGTCAGGCTGCGTGTTTACCATGGGTAGTACAACATGTTGCCGTTAGAGTCAACAGTGTAATACACAAGTGTCATATTGCCTGTAGTAAACACACACCCTGATCCGACACAAAAGGCACAGGTGAACATAGTCATTTTTACAGTTTTTGGACACACAAAAGTCTTACTGAAGCTTTGAATGGAGATGGAAAGATTAAGAGAGCTCTCAGATTTGATCTAAAATATTTAAATTTCTTTTCTGAAGATGAATGTAGGTCTCAGAGGTTTTGGAACGACATTAGTGTGAGTAATTATTAACAGAATTAAATTTTTTAGGTTAACTAACCCCTTAAGTCTGTTACACAGTTACAGTTTTCGATATAATACACTATATAGGGGACAAAACATTCAGACAACATAAATGTGATCTTCATTTGGGTGAATAAAATCTATTTTCACAATAATGTCATGTGAACCACACACAGTCTGCTCTGGTCGAGAGATGCAACACAGATGGCCCGTTTCCACTGAGTGGTACGGTACAGTTCGATACGATTTTATGGCCGTTTCCACTGTCAAAAGGCATACCGAACCAAACCGTACTGTAACCCTTTTTCTGCACCCTTTTGAAAGGGTACCAAACACGAGAAAGGATACCAAAAGGTAGAGCTAGACGCGCAGCTGAACGTGACATACGTCATGAGCTCACGCAACAAGCCAGAATGAAAACAAAGAAGCCGCCATGTTTTCATACACAGCCGCGAGACTATATATACATATAATAACATATAATAACGAGCCCTGTTCGACCTGGGCTCAAATGAACATTGTCGTCATCTTGATGAACAGCCACAAAGCCAAAAAGAAGAGCAGATTTTACTCTGTGCCCTGTAGTTTTGTACGAGCCAGTCTGAAGCGTGAGTGGTTTCACTTTCTTGCTTGCGCTCGCCACGCGTCTACATTTGAAATAACAAACTTCTTAAGCTGATGATCATAACGTGCGCTTGATGTGCTTTTAAAACCAGAAACTGACAAACACGAGAGTGTCGTGCGAAAAAACAAAAGGAAAAGACAGAAAAAAGGAGCACATTATTTTTTCAGCAAACGTAAACAAACTGCCATGTTTACCTATTATCATCACCTTTTGGACTATTATGAACTCGGAATGATGAAATTACTTTCTAACAAGAGGCTACACGTGCTGCTGAAGATTACAGACACATTTAATCATGAGAGGTTTGCACTGACTATGGGCTCTATTTCGTGTTGTTTTGAACCTAAATAAGGACTAAATGTATGCTGTGTGTAGTTTTTCTGTAAGTGGTAACATATCAGAGACTGTAAGGGTCTGTATGTGTTTATATATGTTGCATTTATTTTTTTATTTTATATAATTGCAGACGTTACAGTAGGCTATTTCACACTGTCATTGATCTGCAGTTATAATCAAATCATGTTCATAGAAAGTTAGTAATAAACATTTATACAGAAGTATTTATGTGTGTAAAGCATCTGTTTTGTGAGAAGTGCTTCTCATATGATATGTGAGCGACCCGTACAGCTTTACTGTAGACATTTTCTAGAGCGAAAATGACATTGACTGCAACTTTCTGTCGTACACCACGCCCACCAAAAGAGTACCATTGGTACCCTTTTAGCAGAGGAAACACAAGCCTGATAAAGGTGACCCGTACCGACACGTACCATACTGTACCAGTCAGTGGAATCGAGCCAAGAGTGGATCATATCTGCGAGTTGGCACAGACCTCAAAATGTGTCTAAAATACTCAGAGTGCTGTATAAGAAACTGTTAGACAGATTCAGTATTGTTATTACAGCCTGTGGTTGTCATGAGTCTGCACTTTTTAGCTCTACATTCACATTTACTTCATGACCAGTAGAAATGTATGCTCAATGTAGTATAAATGTGAGTAGTTTGAATGGAATTTAGATGTACTGTCATTGTCACATGACCTACCCATTTGAGTTTATTTTCTCGCTTCTCTTCCAATTATAAATTCTCTTGCATTGCAGTATACTTCTCATTTACTGTCTTTCGAATGCTGTACATTTGCACATACTACTTGGCTCACATATTTTTTCGCATAATGGATTTATAATAAGAAAAAAAATTGCATATTTCCTTAAAGTCCTGCGAAAGAGTTTAGGAATACTGACGGCAAATTTAATCAGAGCAAGATACCCTTTACGCTGCAAAAAAAAAAAATTCTTACTTCGATTTTTTGTTTTAAGTAAAAACTCACTTAACATTGACATATTATTTCTGAAAACAAGAAAATATGTTTTGCTTGCCTAGAAAATGCTTCTCGATTTAAGAATCTCTAGATATTTGGACTAGAAACAAGACAAAAAATCTAAGAAAAGCATTTTTTGCAGTGTAAACAGGAAGAGAAGCAGAATTTTTATTTGAATGACGTACCTTGAATCATTTTAAAGCTTTCAGATGCTGCCTACATCGCACATTGAAAAATACTAACCATTTCAAGGCAGTTGAGGGGACTGTAATATTGTTTTCTGCTGATAGTGAGAATTTTGTGCACTTATACCAAGTGGCTGTTAAGATGTGCAGTTATTTTAGGAAAACACACATATCCAGGTCCACTACAATGTAATTCCAGGCAGGTTTTGCCCACATTACAGTTTCACATCTGTCATTTCACAGACTCCAACTGTGAAAACATCTAAACAAAGGCAAAATGTGGATGTGATGTGTAAAGATCTAGTCCTACAAGAGCATTTTGACGATGGGTCTCATTCGCTAATAACTGTGTGCATTTTTGTTAATCTTTTTATTGTTTTTAGCATTAGAAAATAAACAATAACATAAACAGAGCAAATGTCATTACCCTTCCTTGTCTGTCTTCTCTGTGTTATTGTATCAATGTATCTTTGTATTGTGTCTTAACACATGGCTCAGCCTGTGTTTGTGTCCACCATGTGCTCCTCTATTTTTCCCTCGTTTCCAACTGCCACACCCCCTTGTTTAGTCCTTATCTAGTCCTCGTTAGTCTCAGTGTTTTCACCTGGTCCCCATGTGCTTTCTTCCCTTTATAATGTGCTCTCTCTCCTCATGTCTTGGTCGGTTCATTGTTTCTGAGTGTTTCTCCATGGTTCACATTGCTTCGCTCTGCTTTCTGCTTAGCTTTATGCTCTGCTTTTCATGTTGTCTGCTTCTTGCATGTTTGTTTTTCTGTTCCCTCTTGTTACATGTTACTCTTTGACCATGTTTGTTTATCTGTGTTGTTGGTGTGTTTGAGTTGTCTTTGTCTAATGTTGTTTGTATTTTCAGTAGACCTTCTGAGCCCTCAGTTGTGTGCATCCTTAAGTTTAAGACCTATTTATTTTATTAGTTCCAATTGTAGCTTTTGTGTTTAGTTCCTTGTCTTGGCTTTATATCCCATTTTGATTTCAGTAGTAAAATCCTATTTGATTTCTCTTTGCTTGCATTTCCCTAAGACCCTAACTTTCCTTATCTTAAATTATTATTATTATTATTATTTGTTTGGTTTCTCTTTGTTGTGCATATGTCTGTCTTGTTCTGATCCAGTCCTACCTGCTGTGAGTTCCTGGCTGTCATAGCTCTCTCCGGCTGCCACTGGTGAGACCTCCACTCTCCACGAGTGCCCCTTCCTAAGCACTCACCACCTGCCTGGCCTGAGCATCCCAGCTCAATTTCCTATCCAAGCTGTCTGTGGCTGCTGGTCTCCCTGTCCAGGACTCTCCAGCTCATCTCCCTTCGTCGGTTGGTGTCATCCCATATATCCCAGCTCAGTATCCTATCCTCCAAGCTGTCTGTGGCCGCGGGTCTCCCTGTCCAAGGCTCTCCAGCTCCTCTACCTTTGTCGGTGTCATCCCATATATCCCAGCTCAGTATCCTATCCTCCAAGCTGTCTGTGGCCGCTGGTCTTCCTGTCCAGGACTCTCCAGCTCCTCTCCCTTTGTCGGTTGGTGTCATCCCATATATCCCAGCTCAGTATCCTATCCTCCAAACTGTCTGTGGCTGTCGGTTTCCCTGTCCAGGACTCTCCAGCTCATCTCCCTTCGCCAAAGGCCAATTCACAATAAACAAACAGTCGGACATAACATAATACAATACAATCCAGAAAGCATAAGAGAAATTTTTAATTAAATATATAAAAAAAATAATAATTTAGAGAAATGTGTAGGCTCCACAACTCAACATTTACCAATCCTACCTACGAAGTCAGCATTACTGATATAAAACAGAATTGGGTTCCAGATTTAAAGTTTACACTGCAAAAAATGATTTTCTTACTTGGATTTTTTTTGTCTTGTTTCTAGTCCAAATATCTACAAATTCTTATATCAAGAAGCATTTTCTAGGCAAGCAAAACATATTTTCTTGTTTTAAGAATTAACATGCCAATATTAAGTCAGTTTTTCCCTTAAAACAAGCAAAATAATATTGTTTTTCCTTTTGACATAAGATTGTTTTGCTTGTTTTAAGGAAAAACTCACTTAATATTGACATTATTTCTGAAAACAAGATGGTATGTTTTGCTTGTCTTGAAAATTCTTCTTGATTTAAGAATTTGTAGATATTTTGGACTAGAAACAAGACAAAAAAATCTAAGAAAAGCATTTTTTGCAGTGTAGTTTGCTATCCCATATTGCATTTCTTCCATGGGCAACACATAACTTAATCTCCTGATCCAGGTTTCAAAGACAGGCACTTGATCAGACTACCAATTTTGTAATTATTTTCTTTGCTAATATCATACACAAAGATACTGCCTGTGATATTTCTGAGGTGTCTCCAAAAATGCCCAAGTTTGGCTCTGGTGACAGATAAATCCTGTATACTTCAGCTGTATTGAGGTGAATTGAATAAGCTAAATTGACCGGATGTGTAGTGTATATGCAAGAGTGTGTGGGTGTTTCCCAGTCTTGGGTTGCAGCTGAAGGGGCATCCGCTGTGTAAAACGTATGCTAGATAAGATGGCGGTTCATTACGCTGTGGCGACCACTGATCAATAAAGGGACTAAGCGGGAAAAAAAATGAATGAATACTGAATTGTACATTTTTAATGTCTATCTAATTTTCATTCACCTTGTAATGAAAATCTAATTATATGTAGGGTTCTTTATATATGCTTATAAGGCCTGGGCGTACATGATCAATGCGTAGACTTGGTACAAGTTGTACTTGAATAGATTTTACTCAAGTTTTTGATAAATCACGATTCATAAAAATGTCTGTATACACTTTTCACTCAAAAATAAGTGCGTACACATGTTTAGTGAATGAGACCCATTGTCTTTAGGTGTAGTAGCCATATTATACATGAAATAATTGACCTAATTAGTAAAAAATATGCATCTATGCCAGGGGTCATATCTACTATATTTGTCAGAGAGCTCAAATGGACCCCCAAGAAGAAAATCAAATAAAAATCTCATTTTGGCTTAACATTGTTAAATGTTTATACTGTTTCAATTTCATTACAAAACTAAAGGCATTTGCTTCAGGCTCCTGACACCTGTACCACAGTCAACCACTTGGAATGATAGATATTTTGCCTTAACTCAATTAAGCTAAGACAACAAGGTGAAATTTAACTTTAGCTATTGATTAAGCACTGTGAGTAGCCCGTTTTAGCATTGTGATTTAAATTCAAGCCCACCTAACGTTTCATTTGATGTGCGAACATTATTTGTGACATGTTTTGTTCTGGTACCAGGTTATTTATTTACCATTTTTATGCTATTTTAAGCTGTGCCAGATTGTTTTTCCTCATTTTTTTAGTCCTGAGGCGGGTATCCCAAATCTTATTGAAGTTCTGTGAGTCTCCCGCAAATGCATAGAGACTCCCGGATGCCCGCAAACGAATGATAATCTCCCGGAAATCGCGCGTCTTCCTCCCGCTCCTCAAATACGTCGCACATCTTTTTCCACCGCTTTCCTCCTTGCTCTTCATGACACACACGTTGCGCGCACGCTGCTTACATCCCACCCGTCTTCACTTACACTAAAACCTGTTTGAAACAATAAATGCTTAACGCTGCATGGTCTGTCTGAGTCTGTCCTCATTTCGAAGTGTAGCCTTATAGTCATAAATGGTGGTTATTCTGACAAGAGACTCAGTTGTTGTTAATTTAAATTGCTTTAATAGTGTGGACCACTATTTTCTTTTTGATCCTCACAATTTTGGAATCCAGTTGCGGGCCGGAATTGGCCCGCGGGCCGTCAGTTGATGATCAGTGATATATGCATTTAATGGACTTAAATATGCAGTGTTTTATAATAATTCCATAACCCGTGGTCATTTATTCCTTACATGTTATTTGTTGTGTGTGAGGTTGATGAACCAGGAAGGCTCGTAGTGGGTTCTCAATGTATGGTAAAACAAGAAAAACCTAAAAAAAAATTCACAGCTGATGTTACGTGCAAAGTGATGGTTTATTTACAAGTGTACAAGAGTGAAAAGCAAAATAATCCAAAAACCCAGCAAAGTAACATTCATTTATTTTCTTTTCAGCTTAGTTCCTTTATTAATCTGGGGTCGCCACAGCGGAATGAACCGGCAACTTATCCAGCATATGTTTTACGCAGCGGATGCCCTTCCAGCTGCAACACATCACTGGGAAACATCCATACACTCTCATTCACACACTATTTAGCTTACCCAATTCATCTATACCACATGTTTATGGACTTGTGGGGGAAACCCGACCACTCGGAGGAAACCCAAGCGAACACGGGGAGAACAAAGTAACAAAATATCAAAAAAAAGAGAAGAAATAAACAGCAAATTATACACAGACAGGCCACGGCACCACAGTAGCTTGCTCGCTCGCCAGGTTAATTGACCCCGAATTTGAGTTGGGTTTCCTTTTAAAGGTGAAGCCCTGCCCCTTTGACATAAACCATCTCTTTGCATGTTACATCAGCGAGTAGAGCCATCTTTTTGGCTCACTACTCTTTTTGGGATTAAAGCCTTCCGTCAACCTCACATATGGCCTGTTTCCACTGACTGTTACAGTATGGTATGGTACAGATCGGTACAGGTCACCTTTAACAGGCTTGCTTTTCCACTGCCTAAAGGGTACCAAGGGTGGGCGTGGTGTACTACAGAAAGTTTCAGTCAATGTCATTCTCGTTCGAGGAAATGTCTACAGTAAAGCTGTACAGATCGTTCACATACCATATGAGAAGCACTTCTCACAATACAGATGCTTTAAACATAGAAATACTTGTATATAAATGTTCATTAATAACCTTTTTATAAACATAAATTGATTAGAACTGTAGATCAATGAAATAGCCTTCTGTAACGTCTGCGATTTATATAAAATAAATAAATAAATTCAACATATATGAACACATACAGATCCTTACAGTCTCCGATAAGTTACTGATTACAGAAAAACTACTCGCAGCATACATTTAGTTCTTATTTGGTCTTTATGTGTCTGTAATCTTCACCAGCACACCTCTGTTAGAGAGTAATTCTGTCATTACGAGTTCATAATAGTCCAAAAGGCTATAATAAACTCGGCCGTTTGTTTATGATTTAGGTTTCTAAAATAATTTCCTCCTGTGTTTTGTTTTAAATTTTTAGAAATTTATTTTCTGAAAGGATTGGATGTCGGAAGCCCTTCAATAATCACGCACATGTTATCATCAGCTCAAGAAGTTCGCTATTTTAAATATAGAGGTGATCCCAGGCTCCCTGGAGAAAGCAAAAACCGCTTGCCCTTTTAGACTGCCTCGTAAAACAACAACAGGACACGGCAGATTTTGTTCCTCTTGGTTTTGTTCACTTTTAGGTATCTTTTGACAGTGGAAACGGCCATAAAAGCATACTGAACCATACCGTACCACTCATTGGAAACAGGCCAATAGTGTAAAACTTATTTAAAGTGATTGGTTTCAGTTCTGCAGCCCATAACTTTAAATGCAGCAGTCATGTGGATTATTGACCTTATTCTTTATGTACAATTGAGCACAGCTATTAGAATCTTTAAGTTGAGACTTCCGTTCTTTTGATTTTTAGATGTTAGGAACAGCTCACTATGCTGCTTGAGGTTGCAAACTGATATTTTCCTATTATATTATTCTACTTTTCATGTATAGTCATGAACGCTCTTGTTATTCCTAATGGTTCCCAGTCCTTTTTTCCATAGACAACTGAATCGGACGTTTTTTCAAAACGAGCACACTTTTGCATTGCAGAATAAGGTCAACAGACTGACAAAACAGCTGAAATGGTGATTGAACAAAGCAAATAATTGTTCTAAAAGAAAAAGGCAATCAAAAAAGGCAGCACATAAAGTGCTATCTGAAGGCCTGGAGGACAACCTTCGCACTGGCCTGAAGACAGCCGTATCTGTGACCTGCCCTACGAGCTACCCAGCAGAGATAGGCCTCTGGTTTTATCTGCCAATGTCATTTCTATGGCAAAGAGGAATAGGATTAGGGCTTTTTGGACAGTGTTATCCAAAGCGGTGGGATAGGATGTTAGATAAACAGGAGACGAGGAGGATAAAACAACACAGGGGAGGCGGTGTGCTTTAATGAGACTCGCACAAAAGCAGCTCTTATATCCTTCACTGAGTTCTGCCGTGGTCAATCAGCCTAAAGATAAAAGACTAATGTTCCCATGACCTGAGCTGTGTCTAAAACCCAGATCTCAGCTTACTGACTGTGGCTATACAAGGAGTTACATATAGACAGTGGAAAACATTTGGTGTTGAGATTTCACAATTGAAAATGTTTATATTTTTAATTAGAATCAGAGCAAATGTGCGTGTGTGTGTTTTAGCCTGAGCACAGTTTGAATAATAGTTTGATTAACAGCATAAATAAATGACACATTTTAATAGGCTGTTAAACATGTTGTTTTATGTAAACAAAATTGTTAAAATGTGGGGAATTTTCATGTGATGAAAACGCCTGCATACAATTAATGCTTTTATTGATTCCTATTTTTATCCATTCATTTATTCACTCAATTTAATGACTTTTGATGTTCTAAAATGTTTGTTGAACGAGTTTAAATGTAGAAGTTTTGCATTTTAAACTTTTTTTTCTTAAATTATTCAAATAAAGGTGTAAGGAATGACCAAATACATAAAAGAATAACCTTTATTTTGGAGTCAACACAGAATATTTTAGGGGAAAAGCTCTCAAAGCCTCTCAAACCATTTTTTCCCCCATAGATTTTAGATTTAAGACACATTCAAGCTATTGAAAATTCCTTGTTTGTGAATTGATTTGTTGGCTAAGATGCCACAGTAAAATATCTATAAACATTGACCAGCTAAAAGCAAAGTACAAGTAATTCCGCACAGTAACTCCATTGACTGGAGGAAGGGTGTTGATTAGACAAACAGTATATATATATATATATA
>CAIGQZ010001206.1:6333736-6375877 GCA_903798205.1 Danio tinwini | reverse complement strand
CAAATATTGTCCTGTCCTAACAATACACCAATCTAAAGCTTTTTCGTTCAGCTTGCAGATTAAGTATAAATCTAAGTTTCAATATGTTTATAACATATATATTGTTGCAGTTATGATCATGTTTTGATGAATTCATTCATTCATTCATTTTCTTTTCGGCTTAGTCTCTTTATAAATCTGGGATTGCCACAGTGGAATACACCCCCAACTTATCCAGCATATGTTTTATGCAGCGGATGACCTCCCAGCTGCAACCCATCACTGGGAAACATCCACACTCATACACTACGGTCAATTTTAGCATAGCCAATTCACCTGTACCACATGTCTTTTGGTCTGTGGCGAAAACTGAAGCTCCCGAAGGAAACCCATGCAAACACGGGGAGAACATGCAAACTCCACACAGAAATGCAAACTGACCCAGCCGTGGCTCAAACCAGCAACCTTTTTGCTGTGAGGCAAATGTGCTACCCACTGTGCCACCGCGTCGCCCATGTTTTGATGAATAACTTATTAAACACTGTTTTGCAAATATGGCTGATTATTTAAATTAAAGCAGTGTTTAAAATAGATAATTTTATGCATTTTACATAACATTCTACATTATCTATGGCTGCGTTCAAAATCTCATACTTACATACTATATAGTACGCTAAAAACAGTATGCAAGCCGTGTAGTGTGTCCGAATTCATAAGCTGCATCCCAAATGGCACACTATACACTATGCACTTAAGCACTCAACAGTATAATATGTGAGTGTTGTGTCGTCCCAAATGGAGCACTAACGTTTTTTTACTAAGCGGAAGTTCAAACCGTTTCCCAGATGACGTTTGACGGTTGCCAAATTAGTGAAATAAATGACCAAACTACCAAATAATACCTGCCATGACTATAACCGCATTCACCATCGGGAGGTGGTATAATCACTCTCGCAGGAGAATTTTGCTTACACAATCCAAAACAAATCCAACATGAGCGCCCGATAGCTCCGCCCCTTCTGCTACATGAGCAAAGCAGCAGCTGTTGAGTGCGTTAAGTGTCCATCATTCCACACTTCTTTTTAACCGTTGAATAAGTGCATCATCCGGGTAATTAAAGTGCACTTATTCTTTTTAGAGTTTTCAGTGTGAACGCACTACTTACACTATTTATACTACAAAATGGCGTCGAATAATGCATAAGTATGCGATTTGGGACGCACCTATAGAATTCGAAAATCAGTATGCGATAAGTACCTGGATGGCCTACTACTTCCGGTGAGATTCTGAAGTGGGCATCCGATGCACGCTATGCTATTCCATGATGCCCTGTGAGAGTATTCATAAATTGGAAGTGTAGCGACACAACTTACGCGGCTAGGTCACATGATCATGACAAAATGGCAGATGTAGCACAGTACTTCCGAGTTCCGTAGTGTATAGAACACACTTGTCTAACAGCTGAGTAGTACATTTAAAGGTGCAGTATGTAAGTTTGACACCCAATGATTGAACTAGATATTGCACTCCCGGATCAAAACAAACAGAAGCGCAGGTTGCCAGATTGAGGACAAGAGCCAGTGATTTAAACTGTGTTCTAAATAAAAGCAACGACACGCGATAGAGGGAATATTTTCCATAATAAAAATCATTTTTGTCAAAACCATTACCTTCAATTGATATATTAAAACATGTTTCCACTGACTGGTACAAGACGGTTCGGTACGGGTCACTCTTATCAGGCTTGCATTTCCACTGCTAAAAGGGTACCAATGGTACTCTTTTGGTGGGCGTGGTGTATGACAGAAAGTTGCAGTCAATGTCATTTTCGCTCTAGAAATTGTCTAAAGTAAAGCTGTACGGGTCGCTCACATATCATATGAGAAGCACTTCTCACAAAACATATGCTTTACACACATAAATACTTCTGTATAAATGTTTATTACTAACTTTTCTGTACTTTACTGTAACGTCTGCAATTATATAAAATAAATAAATGCAACATATATAAACACATACAGACCCTTACAGTTTCCGATATGTTACCACTTACAGAAAAACTACACACAGCATACATTTAGTCCTTATTTGAGTTCAAAACAGAACAGAGCCCATAGTCAGACCTCTCATGATTAAATGTATCTGTAACTTCAGCAGCACGTGTAGCCTCTTGTTAGAAAATAATTCCATCATTCCGAGTTCATAATAGTCCAAAAGGTGATGATAATAGTTAAACATGCTAGTTTGTTCACGTTTGCTAAAAAATAATGTGCTCCTTTTTTTCCGGCTTCTTGTTTTTTTTCGCACGTCAGTCTCATTTTTGTTCGTTTCTGACAGGATCAGGTTTCAAAAGCACGTCAATAATTAAGCGCACGTTATTATCATCAGCCCAAGAAGTTTGTTATTTCGAATATAGATGCGTGGTGAGCGCAAGCAAGAAAGCGAAACCACTCACGCTTCAGACTGGCTCGTACAAAACTACAGGGCACAGGGTAATATCTGCTCTTCTTTTTGGCTTTGTGGCTGTTCATCAAGACGACGACAATGTTCTTTTAAGCCCGGGTCGACCAGGGCTCATTATTATATGTATATATAATTAAGCTGTAGTCTCTCGGCTGTGTATTTAAAACATGGTGGCTTCTTTGTTTTCATTCTGGCTTGTTGCGTGAGCACGTGACGTAACTCTGTAAACCAATAGCGTTCAGCTGCGCATCTAGCTCCGCCTTTTGGTATCCTTTCTCGTGTTTGGTACTCTTTCGAAAGGGTGCCGAAAAAGGGGTACGGTACGGTTCGGTATGCTTTTTGACAGTGCAAACGGCCATAAAAGCGTACCGAACCGTACCGTACCGTACCACTCAGTGGAAATGGGCCATTAGAAATGGTTTCTATTTCTCACAGGTGAACAACAGAAATCTATGATTACCTCAGGTAAACTTCATGTGCTTTATTTAGTGCTAAATGCTAACAATGTGAGTTTAAATGCCATTTTACATGACATTTATTACCATATACTGAAAGCAGCAGCAGATAGTTCACCTCAGATTTGGAAAATACAATAAACCGTTTGAAATTGAACTTCAGAACTGAACACATATGAGTGATTCAGCATCTACATTTAATGATGTTAAAGAGGGCTAATGTGTATTAAATAGATTATAAACCTTACCGTTTCGTGAGTGAGTGCATATTCTGTGCTTCTGAATGGCTGTATTTACATTTCTGTTGTGTTTCGTCTGGTGCAAACAGCCAAATTGCTCATCACTACGTATCTCGTCATGAAGCGTGTTGTTAGGACACGCGGTTACAATGTAACCTGCTCACCTAATGTTTACGTTTGTAATATTTATATTATTTGCTAATTAATAACCTCATGTGGAACTGAATCTCATTTTGAAGTCTACTGTCCACCGGAGCTCGCATTTCGGTCGCATTTCAGTCACAGACACATGCTTTCAGAGCCTTTCTGAATAAATTTACGAAATACGTGGTTTTCCACCAAGGCAACCCGAAGTGCTGAAATATAATTGGCTTAACTGGCATTGGGCAGCTTAAAAGAACATAAACATAGACAGTGTTCCGGCACAGAAAAGACATTTTTAAAGCAGAATATCTGACTTCAGCATTGTTTTTCAGATAAACAGGTATGTTCACTTAGCATGTTTCTTAAATATCTGTAAACATATTATGATATCTTTATGCTTTAGAAGAGTCAAAAACTTACAGTACATACAGCACCTTTAAATTCAAATGCAGTACCTATAGAGAGATTTTGGACTTTAGTCCAAGTCAGAAGCCAGTGTAAAGTTCCTTATTGAATATTAAAAAATGCAAGAAAATATAGAAAATCTTCTATAAAATTAAAATGTAAAAAAAAATAATTATGGAAAATTACTGTAGTTTTACTTTTTAGGTGCCCCAAACTATTTACAGTGTGGTTTTGTGTTCCAAGGTCACATATTTCAATATAAACCAGTCCTTTTGTGATCCAGAGGTCACAGAAAAGCAAACTGAAACCATTTTCTTTTTTACTGCATTACAATTCTTCCAAAAAAAACATCTGCTTAAGCAATGACTCTGATTTCTTTCATCACGGTTCAACATGAGATCATTCCCAGCTTTACGTCAGTCACAGAGATAAGTTCAAGAGCCAGGACATGTGTTAAGTACGAAGCACTTGTTGTATTTCCTGTTTGCTTACATCCTGTCCTGGACCAGATGATTCTACCCCATTCACACTTCAGTGCCTGATGTCCTGTCCTCACCAGATCTGCATATTCCAGTCCTCTTTCTCTCTCTCTCTCTCAACCTCTGACCAACCTTTTGCCCCCTTACTCCTCCTAAATCCCGTCCCCTCCACCCAAGCAAACAGGAAAAATAAACTTGACCCTCCAGATATCTAGCGGATCCTGTGGAGAGCTGACCCCTCGAATACACCATCTCAGCCCCCCCACATTTCTGAAGATCTGGGTTGCTGCATTCTTCATTCCCCGGATCAGGGCTGAATGTTTACCCAGGTGGAAAGGGTCAGACCTCCGCTGGGCTTCAGGGAGTGGATGCCCGGTCAGTCTTTCACTTTCTCATTCATCTATCTTTCTGTCTATCTCTCTCCCTCCTGGGCTGATGGATCCTGCGAGATGCTCTCCTGTGACCTCGCTCTTATCTAGTGAAAGGGTCACATCAGAGAAGCCATTTGTTTGGAGATATCAAAGCTCTGGCATGTCTCTGGCCCTCATCTGTGCTGATCATTTAAGAGCACTTTAAAGTAATCTTCAAAATACCTATGTAATTATACACAAGAGATGTGGGCTTTATGTGAAATTTGGGGTTTGTTGACATTAATAATTCACATTATAAATCAATTACTTACAATGATTTTTAAAAAATCTGATTCAAGAAATTTCCGTCCCTTTATTGAAGATATATTCCCCCAAAATTTGAGCATATTGATATGTTTATATTAAAGAGATGGAAAAATGAATCCATATGGCTCAAGATGTTTAATACAGGGCTTCTAAAAATATATAATGGATTTTTTATGATGATTTATACCACCAAAGCTGTCCCTAACCCTACCCATATCCCAGCTTAGTAGCTCCATAAGTGTTTTGCAATGCAATATGAACACAATAAGTACTTGGTGCTTATTAATAGTTAATAAGCTAAACCCTTACGTAAACATTCATTCAATTTCTTTTCGGCTTAGTACTTTTATTAATCTGGGGTCGCCACAGCGGAATGAACCGCCAGCATATGTTTTATGCAGCAGATGCCCTTCCAGCTGCAACCTTTCACTAGGAAACATCCATACACACTCATTCATACACATATACTGCAGACAATTTAGCCTACCCAATTCACCTACATGTCTTTGGACTTGTGGGGGAAACCGGAGCACCCGAAAGAAACCCATGCGCACACATGAAGAACATGCAAACTGACCCAGCCGAGGCTCAAACCAGTGACCTTCTTGCTGTGAGGCGAACATGCTACCCACTGCGCCACCGTGCAGCCCTTACGTAAACACTTACGAATAAATTTAAATCATCAAAATCCTTCAGCGTTACTTGGTAATGATTTAAATACAATAACAAATCTATTATTATTGAATGTAATATTATGAAATACATGATTAATAATAATAATAATAATAATAATAATTTGAAGTGTGCAATAGAACACAATATTCACATTCACAAGTTAAAACTTATTTTTTTAAAGAGCCCCTATTATGGGTTTTTGAGAATGACCTTCCATGAAGTGTGTAACACAGCTCTAAGTGAAGTGAAATATCCAGCTACGGCTTAAATGAAAGTGGACAGTGTTTAAAAATATTGATTCATTTATAAAAGAGTCGACTCCTAGTACTGCCGTTTCATCGTGACGTTGATACAAAACTTTGCACAGTTGTTGCGCTTGCAAAAACCTCAGCATTATAGCCCAGCCATGTGCTGTTCGAGTGCTTCTGGAATCTACACACTTACAATGGAGAATTCATCGGCCTTTTGTTAAAGGAAGGATCAGAAAAGACTATTGATGTAAGGGACTATGTCAGAACATGGAGCAGTGCATCATGGATCAGTTCCTCCATTTCACAAGTGTAAGTAAGTGGTTAAAATGGTTGCCTCCTTGCATTTTCTAGCTTGCAAATTATGTATTTAATTGTGTTTTGTTACTTGTAACCGCTTGTACTGTATGGTTAACTCTTTATATTCTCATATTGCATCTATAGCCACGTTGAAAAACGAAAAAGAGATCTTTAGCTCCGCCCAATCCCTTGAAGCACCCCAATCTCTCCATGTTCTCAAAGTTTTAACAATAATTGTTTTTGTCAACCCAGGCTCATTCTGAAAATTTACCGCTATATACATTTCTGGAGATTGTCAAATACGTCCCAGGAGGTACGTTTTCTTTCAGTTTTTGCGAGTCCACCATAAGCCGCGGTAAGCACTTTTTGAGATCTTAAATTTATCTTGTCAGTGCCACCCATGCCTGCTGTTCTCACGTAGCAGATATAGAGGAAGGATCGGCAAAGGACTTCGAGCTGGGAATTGAACTCGGGTCACCGCAAGCACATCAGTTCTATGTGTCGACTCACTAACCACTAGGCTGTTGGCGCCAACACCAATAGTGTTTTTAAAAGCACAGATGACTAAACACAATTTAAGGGTCAATATTATTAGCCCCTTTAATATATTATTTTCGATAGTCTACAGAACAAACCATCATTATACAATAACTTGCCTAATTACCCTAACCTGCCTAGTTAACCTAATTAATTAAAAATTTCACTTTAAGCTGTCATAGTAAAAATCAGTTATAGAGAGATAAGTTATTATAACTATTATATTCAGAAATGTGTTGAAAAAATCTGCGCTCTGTTAAACAGAAAATGGGGAAAAAATAAACAGGAGGGTTAATAATTCAGGGGGGCTAAAAATTATGACTTCAACAGTTTATAATATTGTTTTAAAGCTTAGAACTTCAGCTTTCCAGCTATATCCATCATGTTAGCATTTGTATTATACAGGAGAAGAAACTACAGTTTATATTTGTACGTTCACATCCGACCCCAACGTATATTTCAAATTCATACCGTTAAAAACTCAACAAACCCAGACAAGTCATACATCAAATGAAAGCTCTTATTCTCAATAATAGGACTGCTGGTATTTATTTTATTTTTTTTCAAGTTACAAAAAAAAAAATGTTTTATAAATTTTCAAAAATGGAAATTATTTTCATAAGCAAGCAAATATTTACAAAGATTTCTGCATCGATCGCCACTTCTGAGTACATATAATAGCCTCAAATATCAGCATGTAACTTAGTTTGTTTCCTTTAAAACGAGCCTATGTATACTTTTCTTTGAGCTTGTATGCACAAGTGACATCCTTATTTACATTCAAAGCGCACATCAAACCATCTGATGCACGAAAACTACATATCCCTGCAAAGAATGCTTAGTGTCATTTCGGGCGGCGTATGATGACGTAATCACGTAATGCATCCTATTACATGAAAGCTGGGTGTGTACTTGAGCTTATGGCCTTTCAACGGTGTCTCTAGCCAAAACATAGCCTGAGATCTGTTATTGCAACTAAATGGAAGCGTGACAACTTAGCGGCGTAAACAAGAAAGGGACGAAATACGCACGCATGAACTTTGACCGATCAATGCAGAGATTTGTCTGTCACTGCGGTCTTTCGGGAACCAGTCTCATGCTCTACACTTTTCCATGACTGCCACATCATCTGCTCAGAATACGGCATGGTCCAAGATTATGGAAACCTCTGGATCATGAAAAAGAGACTAACATAAGCAAAGATGCCGTTCAAAGTAGAAATTTTTGGGGAAGTGTTACCGGCTCTGGTTGCACTAATCAATGCAGATTACAATCCGCTAGAGAATTTGGATTTCAAAAGCATTAGTGTTTATAACTAACATTATAAGTAACGTAATAACACCCAAACATAAATAATGGCACTCCTTGACATGATTTAAAAGAAAGAAGATATTACAGATGAAATCCAAGAGCTCCCTCTTCCAGTCAGCCACGGTCCAGAGACGTTCAACATCCAGAAAAGGAACCAATAAATTAGTCAAAACATTCCATGTGACTTCAGAGGTTCAACAGTACTCACATGAAGCTTAAAGAACACTTTTATGTGCCAAAAAATCTGTGGAAATTACTTGGTTTGTCAATGTCTTCTCTTTAACGTCAGATGGAACAAAGTTGTTTTTACAGTTCTTTTGGCTGATCAAAGTGTTCTGTTGAACCACTGGAATGTTTTGACAATGTTTTTGGTTCCATTTCTATACTTTGAATGTCTCAAGACCATTGCTGTCCATATAAAATAAGTCCACTCTCGGATTACATCTAAAATATCTTAATTTGTGTTCCTAATCAACAGAATTTTCATTTTTGGGTGAACTAACCCCTTTAATACTCAATCCTGACACATTCCTCAAGCATTACAACAGTGGGAGGCAGAGTGGGGTTTTTATGCTCAAATCTGTTTCTATTTTAATAACTTCCCTGGGTTAAAGGAAGGTTGAAAGTTCATGTGCATAAAAAGGAAACTGAGGTGGGGATGTTTAAGAAAAGATGCCTGAATGAGAGGCAGATACGAAGGCAGGAAGAGAGAGCTTGACCTGGCAGAGGTGAGAGGTTGGAGGTGACGGTGCACTTACGAAGCTCATCAATCCGGACTATATGAGCCCATGTGTGCATCACTGCCTGGCATGCTGGGAAACTGAAGTTATCCCACACTCCCCCAAGAAAACCAACGCTGGACAAGACATGTCAGCGCAATCAAAGTCTACAGACTGTGACTGAGGACAAATACACCAGCACTCCCATTCCAGATTATTAACTCATCAATCTGAACTCTCAGCGTGTGTCTGAGGCTAGTTAAAAAAGATATATCACCAGCAACTTTTAAAACTTGCATAATCGGATCTCTTTTTTTGAGGTCAAGTTTCAACTCCAACAACAGCGCTCAAAAATGCACCCAGACCCCCCTCGAGAGCTCTTAATATTTAAAAACATGGCCGACATTTGGAGTTTCTATGAACTGTCCCGTAAAACTTCTTTGAAGTCGATGCTATCAGGACAGAGAAAGATCTCAAATGTGATATCATCTCAAAGATGCGGCGTTCCAGCGCCAAACTATCGCATATCCATTGATACATGTGTTGTTCCAAGCAGTTGATATATTCAGCATGAGTGTGGAGTTCAAGATACAGCCACAGTTTTACAATTAGGGAGGACGAGGTAAGGCAGTGATGGATGATCTCCATTATAACTAACGTAATAACACCCAAACATAAATAAGGGCACTCCTTGACACGAATTAAAAGAAAAAATATGTCCACCGAGATCTCACCATGACACTGAACGTGTGTTCTGTATTGGAGGAGTGAGGTATTTGTGTGTGTGTTTAGCACAATTTTTTCCTGAGCCCACAGTTCCGGCAGAAGGAACGAGAAAGAAAAACAGCCCTGTGTCTTGTTGCCGAACTGGAGCGGCGCACAGAACACATGGTCCCAATTTCACGGCTGTGGATGAAGAAGTGCGGGCGGATGCGGGGGCAGGAACAAGCATGCAATCTGCAGGCATTAATACCTCGGTAATAGTCACATTCGCTTAAAACCAGGAAACATTTTTTTTCTCTCTTCAACACGCATACATTCTCTCTCTCCCTCATTCAATCTCTCTCTCTCTCTCTCTCTCTCTCTCTCTCTCTCTCTCTCTCTAAGAGCAGCACTAAACAAATATAATGCTGAGACAGGGCCATGTCCTGTTTCCTGAGCGTACCTCCAGTCTTAATGAGTGGCGTTACAGTAAACCGGACGTGTGCTTAGGACTTGCACGCGTCTGGACCGGCAGGCCAGAACAGGAAACAGCAGAGGGGCTCGTCAGCCTCCCTGTTTTCCCAACTGCACTGACTTTTCTGGGGAAGTTGACGGACAACTTGAATTTCCAAACCGCGGTCTCCAAGACCAGTGTGTAATTACCGGACAGGAAGCCGCTTTTACCCCCTTTTTTTTCTCTCTCTTGCCTGCTGGTGTAACCACAGTGCCCAGCCTTGGCTGCCTTGTGCACGTAAAACTGGATTTAAAAGGAGGTCAAATGACAGGATATGATAAGGGCTCGAGTCCCTGTGAGGGTTTTTTAATAAAATCCAAGTCAGATCTTTGAACTGTGTCTCAATTAGAATCTATCAATGATTCCTCAGTGGCCCCTGGGTTCCTCTTTGGCTTCTGTGTAGTATTATGAAAAGCATGTGGGTAGGTCATAAAACACTTCATCTGTGAGGATGTAAACAATACCGGAGTTTTCGGGATCAGTGAAGCCCATTTCCACAGTGATAACCCACAGATCATGTATATTCAGCCTGATCTCACAAGGAAACGGAAGTATTTTACGTTTTGTCAGTTTAGTGGCTAATTCGTATGAGTTGAGTCGTACGAAAATGTAAGATTTTAAAAAGTAGGTGTGTCACCCATCCCTGCCCCTAAATCCAACCATAATTGGGTGATGAGCAAATCGTACTAAATGGTACGAATTCATACGGATTAGCCACTAAATCAAAAAGTTACGAATTGCCGTGAGATTGTTTTGGAATATTTGCAAACATGTTTACTATGAGTATGTGGTTTGCTAATAGTTTGCCAATAATGGCTCGTTTCCACTGACTGGTACAGTACGGTACGGTACGGGTGGTTTGGGTCACCTTTATCAGGCTTTCATTTCCACTGCTAAAAGGGTACCAATGGTACTGTTTTATGGGAGTGGTGTACGACAGAAAGTTGCAGTCGATGTCATTTTCGCTCGAGAAAATGTCTAAAGTAAAGCTGTATGGGTCGCTCACATATCATATGAGAAGCACTTCTCACAAAACAGATGCTTTACACACATAAATACTTCTGTATAAATGTTTATTACTAACTTTTCTATGAACATGAGTTGATTATAACATAGAGTTGATTATAATATAGATCAATGACAGTGTGAAATAGCCTACTGTAACGTCTGCAATTGTATAAAATAAATAAATGCAACATAAATAAACACATACAGACCCTTACAGTCTCTGATATGTTACCACATACAGAAAAACTACACACAGCATACATTTAGTCCTTATTTAGGTTCAAAACAACATGAAATAGAGCCCATAGTCAGTGCAGACCTCTCATGATTAAATGTGTCTGTAATCTTCAGCAGCACGTGTAGCCTCTTGTTAGAAAGTAATTCCATCATTCCGAGTTCATAAAAGTCCAAAAGGTGATAATAATAGTTAAACATGGCAGTTTGTTCACGTTTGCTGTAAATAGAATGTGCTCCTTTTTTTTCTGGCTTTTCCTTTTGTCTTTTTGCGCATCACTCTCGTGTTTGTCAGTTTCTGACAGGATCAGGTTTCAAAAGCACGTCAATAATCAAGCGCACGTTATTATCATCAGCTCAAGAAGTTTGTTATTTCAAATATAGATGCGCAGCGAGCGCAAGCAAGAAGGCGAAACCACTCACACTACTACTGGCTTGTAAAAAACTACGGGGCACAGGGTAAAATCTTCTCTTCTTTTTGGCTTTGTGGCTGTTCATCAAGACGACGACAATGTTCATTTGGGCCCGGGTTGAACAGGGCTCGTTATTATATGTATATATAATTATGCTGTAGTCTCTCGCCTGTGTATTAAAACATGGCGGCTTCTTTGTTTTCATTCTGGCTTGTTGCGTGAGCTCGTGACTTTTCTCTGTAAACCAATAGCGTTCAGCTGCGTGTCTAGCTCCGCCCTTTGATACCCTTTCTCGTGTTTGGTACCCTTTTGAAAGGGTGCCGAAAAAGGGTTACGGTACGGAACCGTACCGTACCACTCAGTGGAAACGGGCCATAATATGTACGTTTGCTAACTTGCTTGCTTATAATGTTAATTTGCTAACATGACTGCTAATTACTTATGTTTGCTAAGAACTTCTACATTTGCTAACGTATGCCACCTTATAAATATTGGCTAACGTTTACTTATGTCAACTCACAGCTCTCTATGTTTTGTTTGTTTTTCCTTATCTAAAACTCCTGATTTATGTTTTGTTAGCAAAAAGCTCCATGAACTGAACTGTGACCTGTTTCAGATAGTCATGTTTAGAACATACCTGCCAAGAATATTTCAGTATGTCAGTAAGTTTACAAACAATAAATATTATGCTAACAAAAAAGATTGTATGAATATTAATAGTAGGCTATGTATGCTGGCTAACATGTAGACTACTACGTTTTATTATAAGAACAAGTATATGTTTGCTAATATGAATGCTAAAAAAACATGTACAGTATTTTTGTTAATATTCTATGATATTTAACATTAGACATATTTAGGAGGCTGTAAAAATAAAAAGGTCTTAATTTGCTATGTGTGATATCAGGGTGTATGTTTGCCAACATGTTGCTAATAATGACTTTTTACTAACATGAATGTAAAATGATGTATGTTTGCTAAAAGCTAACATCGGTGCGAAGACCATATATTGTGACTAATATCAGGGCTGGACTGATATTATGGGCTAGTGGCTAATATCAGGGCTGGACTGGCATTTTGGCCTAGAGCGGCCCACTACATACAATAAAAATGCTACCCATCTGTGCATGACCTTGAATATGTTTACCAACTCCTATTCTATAAAAGCACAAAAGCCATATATAGGAAATAATTTGAGTTGACGAATTAAAAACCTAAAAAAAATAAATGTATTATTGTAATAAAATTATTATCCACACCGGAAGTCCATCTTGTGTGTGCCTGTGTGTTTTGAGGGAGTCTATATTTAATAATGAACATAACAAAAACTCCCTGCTGATGCACACAGTTAATGTTGAATAACAAAATAAAGTTAAACAATAAAAGCAATTTATTAGAGACCCTTAAAAAATTTTAAAGTTTAACTCAACAGTGAAACATCAAAACATAAGTTAACAATTTTATACAGTCAATCAAATAAACTTAAACGATTAAAAAAATGCAACAAATATTTATTTGGGCACAAACTACAAAACCAAATTGAAAAAAAAGAGTATTAGTTTTGCTTAAGTTTCACACTAGTTTGATCATGTATATTATAACTACAGGGTGGGCAAAATAAATTAAATGTTGAGTTGACTATAAATTTTAAAGCAACCAGCTGCAAAGAAATTTTTAGTTTAATTATCTCAGCGGTTGAAGTTGTGCCAAATTATTTTTTTTAAGTTGACTGAAAAGGCTGATTTAAGTCAAGTATACTTTATGGAATAATTTGGCACAACTTCAAACACTGAAGCTTAATAAACTCAATATTTCTTTGCAGCCGGTTGCTTTAAACTCAACTTTTTATTTTTTGAAGATATGGAGAAATAAAAATGTAAAGTCTCCTCAACTGAATATTTTATTTTCATTGAACAAACAGCTCCAAACATGCAGCTGAATCATTATTATGAGTAAATTTAACTCTGGGCTCAAAAATATGTCAGGCCCCGTTTACATTGATGCGTTTTCGTTTTGAAATGGCGTTTAGATCAAAATGATCCGCGTCCACACTAGCGTTTCTAAACTTATATCCGTCCACACTACTCCACCAAAAACGTATATCACGTGACCATTCAAGCACTTTGGGCATGCGCGTCCAAGTATAAACAGGAAGCATGTGTCTCGCTCGGCATTTGATTATTGTTAGTCAACAAACTCTGGGTGAACAATTAACACGAGCGATTAGCGAGTGCTCGAACAATAGCTTGCCTCTTGTGAATATATGCAGCTGAAAAAAGGCAGAGTTTAACTGCACAATGGCGCCTAAAACGGACAATAGTGCAAACAACGCTCCCATTTCTGTGTCCGTGTTGTTGTTTACAGTGAAGGCTGGTCTGCTGTCTTCCGGTAGCATTATAGTCATGTAATAGGGGCTTGACAAATAGGGGAAAGATACGCAGTGATCCAAAAGCCCCAATCAGGTAGCAAATGTCTGCAGCAACGCCTCTGTTTTCAGATGTCTCCATTTTTCCCACATCTACACTGAGACGGAGCAGCCGCGTTTTATAATGAAAACGGCCTCTCCAGCATTTTCAAAACGCTCCGCTTTTGGGGCTCGAAACTCCGGCGTAGTGTGGACGGAATGTGTAACCGTAGCAAAACTTATGCGTTTTAAAATGAAAATGCATTAGTGTAAACGGGGCCTGAGTTAACTATTTGTAAATTGGATTTTTTACAATGATTACATAGACAATTGCCTTCAGATGAGCCCACTGATAAAAGCCTAAGGGGGTCAGATCGGGAGACCTTGGGGGCCATTCAACTGGCCCACGACGACCTTTTCAGGAAACTGTATTCAGGAAATCATTCCCATTTTATTAAGGTGTATCCATATAAATGGCCCACCCTGTATATATTTACACAAATACTATAACTATAGACCTACATCATGCTGGCAATCAAAAACAAAATTACATGATATCATAAGCGGTTGTCTTCTGACATCCTGAAAAGACATAAATGACACCTCATAAAGCTTGAGAAGCATACAGTTCTATAGGCTCTATATAATTTGTAAAATAAAGAGTTGCAGGTTAAGAAAACAGCATGGAAGGAAGCTGCCACAGGCTCTGGTGCAGATAAAAAGTAAAAATAAAGTGTATTTATATAGATAGTTAATTAGATAAAACAGACAGAGATAGATTGATCTTCTGCTCTCCATACGTGCTGCTTGCGCAATGTGAAACAGGCATGACTCTAGACTATTTTGACCAGTGTTGCCAGATGTAGCTGACTGATTCCAGCCCCAAAACCGCCGAAATGCAAAAACACCTGCCCAACAACTTCAATTTCACAAAGTTGTTTGTGTGTGTGTTGGGGGGGGGGGGGGGATCACGGGCAAGCGGGCGTGCCTTTACAAAACCGCCCAAATATACACTACCCGCCTATGTTATTTTATACCCGCACACTTGGATGCAAAACCGCCCAATCTGGCAACACTGATTTTGACAAATACACACCAAAGTTGCACGCTCACACAGAGCCCAAAATGGGAGTTTGTGATTGGGTCAGCCCAATGTCAATAAAAAAAAGAACCAATGGGCTGCAGCTTATGTCACATGGGCCTGTCCAAAAAATCTTACGTTCAGAGCGTCACAGATCACAGCATTGTCAAATAACTAAGCAGAAAAAAAAAACAATAGCCTGCTAAGAGTTTTATGGGCCGATCAGATCATAAGATGATCATCCCGGCCTAAAATGTACGTCGGCCCAAAGGGAAACTGCCCGGTCTGCCAGATGGCCAGTTTGCCCCTGGCTAATATGCATGTTTACTAACAACTGGTAGGCTATGTGTGGTAACATTTAGGTTTGCCAGCATAAAAATTGAATATGGTTTAATTATATAATATATTTTCAAGAGTTCACACTTAGCTGATGATGGATAATAAAAGCTTGTTTGGCATGCTGTCCCGGGAGAGAGCCCTGAGCTTGTAGGATCCTCGAGCCCTGGGCTCCCTCCCATTTGCAGGGTGAGAGGGGAGTTTGAGCTTAGGTAGATCTTGATGAACTCCCCTAGCTTATTCTAGCTAATTGATGGAAATGGATGACTGAGGAGAGGAGTGTTTCTTAGAGCTTGACTATGGTATTAAATGTGTGTTCAATTTACTTATGGTACGTGTTATTTGGAACTGTTGGAGGAAACCAGGGAACCTGAGGGAAAACCCACGGGTGCACGGGGAGAACAAGCCAAAACTCCACACAGAAATGTCTTCTGGTTTAGAAGGGACTTAAACCAGCGGCATTCTTGTTGTGAGGCCACAATGCTAGTCGCTGGGCCGCCATATCGCCGGTCTAAAAGGAAGGAAAATAGAGGTGTGGGGGAGGGTCTTCAAGACGAAGATATTGAGATAAGAAAATTCTTGTTATTTATAGTGAGTTAAGAGTCGTCTGATTGGATAATCGATCATGGGATAATGCTGGAACAGCTGAGAACAATCATGAGCATGTGATCCTCTCGAAATTTGTTTATACATAAACTTCACTTAAGAACATGCATTGCTAACTTGGATGCCAGAACATGCATGTTTGATAAAATGAAAAGTAAGTATAATTGAATTTTGAGTAACTAAGCACTTTACTACACAGAAAATTTTATATGGCCTAGCTGCTCATTTTAGCATGTGTATTCTGGATTATTGTCTTGACCTTTTATAGTTATATAAGGCAACTGGTCAGAGCCATAAAGCAAGGTACTGCTAGTTTAATGTAGCATAGGAGAGGAGCCTCGGGTTTCAAAGAGGTCAGATAAGCTTGTCGAATGAGGTGCATGTGAGGTTTGGTTTGATCCTCAAACATCACTACAAATATCAAAGCTACTGCCCACCCCTGCAATTTGGAGTTAGAAGCCAAGACCACATGCAATTTAATTTACAGCTATGAGATCCTGTTATTATTCTCAAGGTTTTCTACCTGCATCTCTGTGTCATAAAAGTTATCAATCACAAGGGTCAAGATTCAACATGAATAGATTCACAATACAGCATATAAAGGTATACTGTACCTAATCAGTGATAAATGAAGTACATTTATGAAGTCTTGTCGTCGATCCCAGTTGTAAGAGCAACAAATAATAACTTGACTTCTAGTTGATAATTTGGAAAAGTGGCAGAAGGTAGATTTGTCTGATGAATCATCTGTTGAACTGCATCCCAATCATCACAAATACTGCAGAATACCTCTTGGAACCCACATGGGCCCAAGATTCTCAAAGAAATCTGTCAAGTTTGGTGAAGGAAAAATCATGGTTTGGGGTTACATTCAGTATGAGGGTGTGCGAGAGATCTGCAGAGTGGATGGCAACATTAACAGCCTGAGGTGTCAAGACATTTGTGCTCCAGCCTCCACATCAAAGTTCCTCAAAGCAAAAAAGGTCAAGGTGCTCCAGGATTGGCCAGCCCAGTCTCCAGACATGAACATTATTGAGCATGCCTGGGATAAGACTGAAGATAAATCCAAAGAATCTTGATAACCTCTGAGAGTCCTGAAAAAACGCTTTCTTTGCCATTCCAGATGACTTTATTAATAAGTTATTTGAGTCATTGCAGAGATGTATGGATGCAGTCATCCAAACTCAGGGGAGTCATACACAATATTAATTATTTCTCCACTGCATCATGACTTTATATTCTATACTGTACATTATTTCTATTAAGTGACAAGACTTTTGTCTAAGCATAGTCAGAGCTTACTGTCCTAATCAAATAATTAAATATCAAGTCATGATCATATTTTATTTTGGTAAAATAAGCGTAATCTAGAAGCATTTGCCTTTCATATAAGACACTTTTGATGCCAAAAGATCAACTAGAAGTCAAGTTTTTATTTGTTGTTCCTAAAACATACATTTAGCAGTAAAAGATGCCCTAATAATATATTACTCCAATAAAAGTAGGTCCTCCTTTTCAACTTGACTTGTGTCAGACTCAGAGTATCAGTGTAATTGATTTCTAATGTACTTATTTATTAATATAAAATGTGTGTTTTTTATATATATATTTTACAACTTGCCATTCACTGGCAAGTAAACATACTCATAATTAGTGATAAATTGAAAGTGTGCAAACAAGTGAAAATAAACAATATATATATATACTTCTTATAGCCTTATATATATAACAAAAATGTATAAATGCAAAATGAGTGTAAATTTGTGCAAACAAATCAAAACAATATATTCACACTTAAAAAAAACACTTACAATTTTACATCTGTTATTGTCAAGAGCAGGACGATTGTCAATTTGTATTATTTTAACATTATCTTACATTTGTTTCTCATTCAGAAAGCAATAAATGGGTGTGGCCATGACTATATCACAGCAAAAATTCTAGTGTTAAATTTACAGCGTGATTTTTTTTGGTGTTGTTCAGTGTTAAAACCGGAGTACAATTTAATCCACGAGTGTGAAAGAGCACATATTTAAGAGGCTTCTTTTTTAAGTGTTAAACTTTAACCCAATATGTTGTGTATTTCCCACTAGTGATGGGAAGTCCAGTTTTTTTACTCGAACCGGTTCTTTCAGACAAACAGTGATCAACCAGCATGTTTTACGTAAACTTGAAACATGTCTTGTTGCAGTTTAAAATGTATGTATTGAAATTATTTCTAAAAAGATTAATGAACATTTAATAAATTAAAACTATTTTTAACATATTTGATCACTGTTATGTGTCACACCAGCCTGATCTCACGAGCAAACGTAAGTATTTTACGCTTTGTCAGTTTAGTGGCTAATTCGCACGAATTTATTCGTACGAAAATGTACGATTTTAAAAAGGGGGCGTGGCACACAACCCCGCCCCTAAACCAAACCGTCATTGGGTGATGGGCAAATCGTACTAGATTGTACGAATTCATACAAATTAAATCAAACAGTTTTTTTCAAATTGCCCTGAGATTGCGTTGGTCACACACACCAATTGATAACATAGGAAAAAGGTAATATATTAACACTTTGAAGGGTAACACACAGTACAGTTCAATGTAAGAATAAACTTTTACTGTATTAAAACAAACTCTGAGAGTAATGTACACATTTCACACTTTAGAAAGTGTTATTTCAACTGCAAAATGGAGGGAGTCATATGTACACCCAAGGAGTGTCAAGTTCAGTAAAGTTAAATGTACACTGATTTTTTTGCTGTATTTGATTCAGTTTGCTTAAACAGCTCAACCTTTTACAGCAGATTTACTTTACAAATTTTCATTTACAAAAAAAAAAATCTTTTTTAAAAATCCTAAATCTTTCATTTGTACTGTAATGTTTTTGACTCAATTTTAATTAGTTTGTAAATTAATTTACTGGACACTCGTTCTTCAAGCACAATTTGTGAGTTTATTCAATGTTACTCAATGTCCAATGGGCTTTATGCAGAATGTTATTCAGCCAATGATAAACTTTCGGTAAAAGCTTAATGCCTTTCAATTTCATAAGGTTCCTTTTACAGCATCGGCATCATAATGTAATTGAAATACATACAGTTAAATAGACTCAAAGGGCACCTATGGTGAAAAATCTACTTTTCAAGCTGAAAAGACATGGTCAGACATGTGTGTAGGTGTAGTGTATAGACCGTCATATTGGGGAGATATAAACACACCCAGTCCTTTTCTTTTCAATTTAATAACATAAAAACGGTGGACCAATTGGTCTAGAGACTGACCGCAACTTGACGTAGGAGTGCGGTCCCCCCGCCCACCGAATTGAGTGACAGCTGCGTATAAACATGTCTTCGTAGTAACATGTATAATCATATCAACAATACAAGACGTGCACAAAGCAACCGGGAATAAAAGGTCTGTTCAGTTTGCTAGGATCATCAATCATCATCAAATGTGATCAAGAGTGAGTTTTACAAGCTTAAAATATTTTAAAACAGTGCATGTTTGTAATAAATTACAGCGATTTACTTCAGCTTTACTTTATCAGCACAGCCGCGTGTCAGAACAATTATAAAAGACGCTTCAATCCCGGTTTGTGGACGTTAAATCAAGTTTATTTTGTACATTAACCTAACAGATATCCATACATCAGTTGACATTAACCTGTATCCACATTTGCATCACATTGCAAACTTTGTATCACATTTGCGTGCAAAAAGAGTGCAAAGCTAATTGTGCATGCTGTCTGTGTGTGTGCATGTCCGCGATGTGTGTGTGTGTGTGAACTCTGTAACGACATTATGTGTGACTCATCGTTGCAACTCCACAACAAATGCATCAAATACTCATTGGTAAAGTTCTTACTGTAGTATTTCTCACAAACGTTACGTGAGATCTGCTTCCTTCTTGTCTGTCTGTTGTCTGACGCAGCAGAGGGAGGAGATTAAGGCACACTGACAGGCACGTGGAAATGGTGGGCGTAAAGGACTAGCCTTAAAGGCGCAGTACACAAAACCACTACCTGCTGCTAAGAGCTATAAAATAGAAACTTATGAAAGGTATAATAAAACATCTGATGGATGTTTTGAGCTGAAACTTTACAGACACATTCTAAAGACACAAAAGATGTATATTAAATATGGAAAAAGAGGTAACCTAGGTGCTCTTTAAGCATTCATTTAGTTGTTCAAGCATAAAATAAGATGATAGACCGTGTAACTGCTAGCGCCATCAGGATCAGCAGGCAAGCGTCTTATTTTAAAGACATGGCGCAGAAAAATAGGATTTAATTCAGTGCTTCTTTTCCGATCTGAGACTCACTTCATATAGTATACCTATCAGGCAGTGAAGATCACAGATTTTTAAAGAAATCAGACCTTTAACGTCACAATTTTATAAAGGAAAGACAATTCACCGAAAGCCCTGAGACTGGCTGGCTGAAATTAAATGTCTGTGCGCATATACCCCATTCACATATTAATTGTTCAGCATGATTTCTGAACCTATTTTAACAGGTTACCTCCCTAGTTACTGTCCCCTACTGTCATCAATTAATTCATTCATTTTCTTAGTCCCTTTATTAATCTGGGGTTGCCACAGTGGAATGAACCGCCAACTTATCCAGCACGATTTTACGATTTTTATTTCTGGGAAACATCCACACACTCATTCACTATGGAAAATTTAGCCTACCCAATTCACCTGTACCACATGTCTTTGGACTGTGGGGGAAACCGGAGCACCCGGAGGAAACCCACACGAACGCAGGGAGAACATGCAAACTCCACACAGAAACGCCAACTGACCCAATCCAGCTGAGGTTCGAACCTGCGACGTTCTTGCACTACCTACTGCGCCACTGCGTCGCCACTGTCATTAATAAAAAATAAAAATATCTAAATCTGTAGAACTGAGAGGAAGTACAAATTATATTCATACGACAAATTGTTTTCTTGTAAGCGCTACCAACATTAGCATGAACTGAGAGCTGAGATCATGTGATGCATACACTCATTTGGCAGGCCGATGGGTAAGGGCCAGCTTTCACATACGGACCCAGCGAGGAGACCCAGCATGGGGGTAATTAAAACAAACTGCCAGTGCTTCCTTAGCCCGAGCCAAACAAACGGCGTTGACTCTGGAGCTCTGAAGCGTGTTTTCAGCAGCGAGAACTACAACCTGAGATGACAGTTGGGCTGGTGATCGTGAGGACATGGCAGACTGTCGGATCCACATGAGACCACAGTCTGTTTGCTTAAATGCTCAGACAGAAGCCGTGTCTTCACCTTAAGATGTGTTTGCTCAGGCCTTTGGTTCAACATTAGTCTTTTTTTTGACAGTCTGCAAGAAAAGCCATTGACTGTGTTGAACTCTTCCAGAAACCCCCCTCAACCTGTTCACCACCTATAGCTTCATCTGGCTGGCTGGCAGTGTGACAGCGTGGCTGGCATTGGTAACTGTCTGGGACAGTTTTGTCTAGGTTAGCTGGAGATGCTAACAGATTGCATCAGATTATTCAGTGAGAAGGCAAAATAGCATACTAGAACGCTTCCACAAAATGAAATAACATGCTGAAAAGCTGAAATTCACTCACAATGGGCATCATACAGTTGCCAGATCTAGTAATGATTTTGAAGAAAATCTCAACAACTTAAAGGCGGATGACACTTTGAGGCCCTGTTTACACTAATACATTTTAGTTTTAAAATAGCGTTTTAGAATGAAAACGATCAGCGTCCACACTGGCATTTCACCTAGCATTTCTGAACAGCTCTGCGTCCATACTATACCTCTGAAAACGCACATCACGTGACCACACACACACTCTGGCATGCACTGCAGCGTGCTTTGAGCACATCTACCCATATGAGAGCTGTGAATGTTGGACTTTTCATCAAGGATCTACCACTGGATCTAATCTCACTATATTTGTTAAACGTGATATTTAATTAATCTTGTTGTCTATATCCAACGACATATTCCCCGACTTTGGTCTATTACTTGTCAGGTAATGTGTTTTGGCTGAGCGCAGAAATAGGTTAATATATTAATGTAACCGCGGACACTGATTCTGCACATTTGACTGATTGCTTGCGTTCATTTCCTATATTGTATGAACTTATTGTATGTTATACTTTTATAATGGCCATTATTGATTATTAAAACTGATATTCAGCAATTGAGAGGGTATGTTTCGTATTTTTTATGAAAATGAAAGGAGGCAGTTATGTTAGGCTCTGTTTTGTTATAAATATGCATACAGTAATGATGATGGTCATATAAATATGTAGCTACACGACACCTCAACATTTTTGGTGTCTGTTAAGTTGCCAATATCAAAATGAAAATAGGCAGTTCCTTATACAATGTTTTCATTTTATTGTTAGGATAGTGAAACAACATAGCCAAGGTAATGTGAATGAAGTTATAAAGTACACTGTTCCCTTTAAAGATTTACCTGATGTGTCCTCTGGAGTTTGTTTTTCATATCAACCTTAATAAGTCGGAACTTACAAGGAAAGGATGCAGGACTTAACTTTGTGTAGGCTACTTAATATTGAGGAAAAGCCCCAATCAGATGCAGCCACGCCTCCATTTTCAGATGTCTCCGCTTTCCCCATCCACACTAACACAGAGCAGCAGCATATTAAAACCAAAACGGCATCTTCAGCGTTTTCAAAATGCTCCGTTTTTGGCGCTCAAAAACTCCGGCATAGTGTGGACGGAAGGCATAACCGTAGCAAAACTTATACATTTTAAAACAAAAACATATTAGTGTAAATGGGGTGGGCCTAAGAGACTTTAACTCCAACACTGATGTCCACACTCTACTAGTATGGTTTTTACAACTAGTTTTGACTTCTTTAAGCAAATATAGATAAATGTAGTCTATTCTACCCAACTAAATCAAAGCTAATGACATTTTCAGCAGTGAGACTAAGAATGTAGGACTAGTGTAGTTATGCTAATAACATGTTAATGCTGGAACTACCAAACTTCTATAACTACTTAAATGGCCATTTAGTTGAATTTTTATCAAGTCATATTTACATTTGAAGTTATAGACCTCCCGTGAAGATGCATAACTCTCTTTGTTCGGCAAGCTGGAGAACAAAGGTTTTGCATCATTGTGAAAATGCTGTTTTTGAAAATTTGTAAGACATGTCTGAAATAGGTGACACGGTGGCTCAGTGGTTAGCCACCACATTGTCAGCATCAAGAAGGTTGCTGGATTGAGTCCCCGCTGGATCAGTTGCCATTTCTGTGAGGAGTTTGCATGTTCTCCGCGTTTTGGGGTGAGTTTCCTCTGGGTGCTCCAGTTTCCACCACAGTCCAAAGACATGCGCTATAGGTGAATTGAAAAAACTAAATTGGCTGTAGCGTATGAGAGTGAATGAGTGCTGTTCTCGCATATATCCACCAGAGGTCCCTGTCGACTGACTGATCAACTGACCCACCCTCCTCCTTCCCTAAACCCAACCAGTAGTGTTTTTAAAAGCACAGATTGACCCATCCACCTACTTTCCTAAACCCAACCGACAGTTTTAAAAAGCAATCCAGAAAAAAAAAGTCCTCGCCTTTACCACATTTTCATATTTTACCACATTCTCACCTTGTTATTTACTAGTTTGTTTTATTTTTTGGCTTCTGTTTTTGTCTTACCCGCTTTCTGGAACCATTCTTCGCCAGACTCGAATCCCGTCATCGTGGTCAACTCCTCTCTGCGACTCAAGTCTACCAACATACATGGCGAGCTAAGCGGTCAGTGGTCAGCTGGTAAACGAGAAAAGGAACAACATCATACTGCCCCTTAGTGTTTGTTTTAAAGATGAAATGCAGCCATGCACACTTCTGGCTACATAATTCACGATCTTCAGAAATGTATATAGGGCTACGTTTTCAGAATGAGCCTATGTTAAAGTTATTAAATTTAAAAAAATTACAACAGTCAAAATGGCTGCCTCAGCAGCTTTTTTGCCATGCATTTGTATAAATTTTTGTGAATTTGGTTAATCCAGTTGGTTCAAAACTAATAAAAAATGTCCCTATGACTATTACTTTCTAAAATGCACTTTTGCACTGGATTTCTTTTCAGTTTTTTGTAAATTTCAGTTTTAGATATAATTTATACATTAGAAGTATTACGTCATTTAGTCTAGAAACACATACACAGCTTTCTCATCTACCCTCCTCAGCCTGAAGCGAGACATGAGCAGATAGCAGGAGGCTAACGGTCTCAATCCATCCACACTGTCCCTCATTGTTCAGGCTCTGAGAGGCCATTAGGCTCCACAGAGAGCCGTCAGAGAGGCTCTTTCTGTTTGGATGGAGGGGTGCATTGGTGGAGGACAGCTCTGAGAAGGGCAGCAGTGTCCTGGGCAGCAGGCCTCGGCTTTGATGGGGCCAAGTCAGGCTTTGGCTGCATTCCTCGCATGTCTCCCTGTTTTCCCTCCACCACATTACTACCTCCAGTCTAAACAAACAAGCTGCTCTCTAAGGCCCAAACCCTGCTCTAAAATATAGGCCTTTCATTTTTAAAAGCAGGAACACATATTCTTTGTTTCCGTGCCCACAAACAAAGTTGTTCCACATGTCCTTGTTTCTCAGCTCTTGTCACACTCTTGTATGGAGATGTTCTCCTCAGATGATGCTTGTGAAGAAAGACTCACTGTGTAAAGATGGTGTGACCACAAAAGTCGAGACCACTGTAATTCCATGTTTATTAAAAAAAGTTTACTAGATCTTTTTTTCCCCAATGTCGAAAAAAAAAAAATCCTCAACATTTCCTCCCACTTGGGTTATTATGCTAAGATGGTGTGGCAAATTTTATTTAAAAAAAGAAACTGAAATGTTTTTATTGGCCATCTGGAAAAATGACTATTCACAACTTTGAAAAACAAACTAATTTCTCATGGAGTGCTAAAACTGAAACATTTTGGTTCGCCATCCTCCAAACAAAGGCAACCGCAATGATTTAAACTCTCAAGTAAAAGAGACAACACGAGAACAATATATGTACCAATAATGTTTAAAAGAAGAAAACCAGACATAAAGGCAACACTTGTAATAATATTAATGTTTTAATGCGGCAGTTTAGTTTGTGCTTTTTTAAGTTCACTGACTATGTTCACCTGTGTCTTGTTTGGTTACTCATCATCTAGCCTAGTATTTGCATGTCTACAATTTCCTTACCTCATTTTCCAGTAGTGACTTTGCTGTTGTGCTTAACTGTTAGATCTACTCCTTTGCACAGCTTTTAGTGTTTTAATATTAGTTAATTAGTTAAACTACAACATCTGGGTTTCCTCTGGGTGCTTCGGTTTCCCCCACAGTCCAAACACATGCGCTATAGGTAAATTGGGTAAGCTAAATTGTCTGTAGTCTATGTGTGTGAATGAGAGTGTATGGGTGTTTCCCAGTGATGGGTTGCGGCTCGAAGGGCATCCGCTGCATAAACTTTATGCTCGATAAGTTGGCGGTTCATTTCGCTGTGGCGACCCCTGATTAATAAAGGGACTAAGCCAAAAAGAAAATAAATGAATGAATGAACAACATTGCCTACATTTCTCTACTGATATCATAAAACCAAGGCCCAAGGCAGTTTTGCACAAAGAGGCAAAGAGTGTGGTTAAATACTCTCTACAGATCCTGAAAGGGGAGTCAAGAGGGGGGGGGGGGGGCGAAAGAACCCACCCGTGTTTTTAGTGGAGACAATGACCTGAAACAAACCTTATGAGTGACATGATGAATAGTGTCATCGTGACCAGTAGTGTCAATCTCAAAGGCAAAGGTTGTGAGAATTGTAAGATTGACATTGCCCCTTTGTACAGGCCAAGAACATGGTCTTTCCACCATAGTCTAAACCTTGACCATCAGAATATGCAGGCTGCGAAACGATTTAGAACAACAAAGGGATTGAGTAAATGAATTGCTTTAAAGTAATTAACATGTTAAACGTTTTATATTTGGGACTTTGAAATCTGGATCATAATTACATGAGCACTTGGCTTGAGCACTAAACAGTGCGCGACTATAAAACAAGCTACTATACAAGTCTATTTAACAGCAGAGATGGAAGAAGTTTGGCAAAAAACAGCTTAGTGTCTTTTAGTGTGTGTGTTTGGTCATGATTTTCATGATATCTGTGCATGTTTAAGAAATGAGCAAAGAAAATCTGTTCTTAAAAACTGATTATTAAGAACATTAAAGTGATCTTCCAGCCTGATCTCATGAGGAAACGTAAGTATTTTACGTTTTGTCAGTTTAGTGGCTAAATCGTACGAATTTGTACGAGTTGAGTCGTACGAAAATGTGTGATTTTAAAAAGGAGGCGTGGCACCCAACCCCACCCCTAAACCCGACCATCATTGGTTGATGAGCAAATCATACTTAATTGTATGAATTAGATTGTACGAATTCATACGAATTAGCCACTAAATCAAAAAGTTACGAATTGCCATGAGATTGCGTTGGATCTTCTTAAACAAATCCTGTAGTCTGAGGCCGGCTTTATCTTACCCTGGTTAGCAATGGTAAGCCAATGATAATTAGTTATACAGTGATTGCATACTTGACCTTATTTCGCGTAAGAACAGGTGCAGCCATTAGAACCTAATGTGTCTTTCGACTTAATTGAATTCCATTGGGTTTTAGCTTAAATTATTTGAGAAAAAAAACTGCTTTTTATGATGCTTGATGTTGTAAACTGGTAGTTTGTTATATTTGTTACATTTTTATACACTGTAATTATTTATAAATTATTTTACTTTTAAAAAGTGAGTACACCTTAAAGGTGACAACTTTACTTAAAGTGAATAAATCTTTTGCTTGAAATAGTTTTAACTTAATTTTTATTTTTATGCACATGATTTAAGTAATCATTTCTACCCAGGCTCATTCTGAAAACGTAGCCCTACTGTATATGTGTTTCTGGAAAGCGGCAAATACGTTTCAGGAGGTACGTTTTTTTTGCAGTTTTTATTTTGTAAATCCACCACAGGTGGCTGTTGACTGACTAACTGATCAATCAACTGACCCAGTGTTTTCAAAAGCACTGATTGACCCATCCACCCACTTCCCTAAACCCAACCAATAGTTTTAAAAAGCAAAACAGAAAAAGAAAAGCACTCGCCTGATTTTACCACATTTTCAGATTTTACCACACTCTCACCCTGTTATTTATTTGTTTATTGAATTTTTTGGCTTTTGTTTTTGTCTTACCTTCTTTCTGCAACAGTTCTTCACCAGAGTCGAACCCTATCGTCGCAGTCAACTCTGCTCCACGTCTCAAGTCCGGCGATGTACACGGCGAGCCACTGGACAAACTAGTAACAGCGAAAAAGCCGTCCATACAGAGGTAAGAGGTCAGCTGGTAAGCGAGAAAAGGAAGAGCGTCATACAACAGCGCCCCATAGTGTTTGTTTAAAAAACGAAATGCAGCCATACGCACCTCTGGCTACATATTAAGGAATCTCCAGAAATAAACAGATGTCACCATTTCGAAACGTTTCCTCTGCCACCATTCTTAACGCCGCAGCGAAGGTACCTAAGTGCGCCAGAAGCTTTTGGCCACTGGGTGGCACTTTAACCATAGATTTTCAGCTTTGCCTTTTAACAATAGGACGGTACTGTATGTGTACAGTAGCCTACCTTATGTGATGTATTCAATTAAAATATAATTTAGTTTGTTTTAGTTTTTAGTAATAAACATGCTTTAACACTATACTGTATGTTTTAGAAAAGATACAATACATGGTGAGAAGTATAGCCCTAGGCTGCAAAAATTAAGCAAATATAAGAATAAAGTTGTTTAGCCTTTATAGTGACCTAATAAATTGCGTTGGGCTGAAAAGAATGTTTCGATTTCTTTGACCATCATGTTGATGTTATTACCTCAAATCTTAAACGTGAGCACACTGCAAGATATGAAAACCACTGCACAGCACACACTACAAAATATATTAAGGTTATCGAGCCGATGGAGCACATCACCTAATTGCAGTATAAACTTGCTTTATCAATAATAAATATTATTTATTACAGTATAGGCTAGGTTACAAATATTTTACCAATGCCACTACATACAAAACACTCTCATGCACTCAAAATAGGTTGCCTTTTGCATAGCTATTAGTGGCAGTTATGATTTAAATAAATGGGCATATCCGCATGCAAGGTGAGTTCATTTTTCTCTGTTCATTTCTCTTTCACACGCATGCAGAGCGAACATGCAGAAAGAAAAAAATCTGCTTGTTTAAAAGAGTGCATCCTCTTATAGCCGGCCTAATTCGGTTTACAGAACTGAATGTTTTTTTTTGTACTTTATGCTATTTTATCCCCTGTCCTAAACATAGCCAACATGAAATATAAATATTTTAAGTTTCTAAAAGCACATTTTAATGTTTAAGCATTGTTTATTGGCTACACATCAGTCATAAATAAAACACACACAGAATAACGCGGCTAATAAAAAATATATAATTAAAGCTCGTTATAAATTAGCTTTTATATATTTATAAATTTGTTAAAACCAATGCAATTCTTTCCAGCAATTCTCTTTATGCTTGCAGGAAGTTTTCACCGCCATGAAGGGAATAACTCGCTTTATCTATGGCCTACTAATAATTACTTACAAACTTTTGTTTCTTAAGTGCGTACAATATATAATAATAATAATAATAATTATAGACATTTTGCATGTTTATCAGGGTAGGCTATGACATGGCAGTCTGATCTCACGAGGAAACGTAAGTATTTTACGTTGTGTCCGTTTAGTGGCTAATTGTTACGAATTCGTACGAGTTGAGTCGTACGAAAATGTACAATTTTAAAAAGGAGGCGTGGCACCCAACCCATTCCCTAAACCCAACCGTCATTGGGTGATGAGCAAATCGTACTAAATGGTACGAATTATACAAATTCATTGGCACTAAATAAAAAAGTTACGAATTGCCGTGAGATTGTGTTGCAGGGAGTGGATATCTCCATATGTGCAATATGTCCATTTAAATCTTTCCATTTTGCTGTAATGGCTGTGCTCTGTTTGACTGGCAATAGCTTTTAGATTGTATGTTTAAAAGCGAAAATGTTACCTGTTGCCCATATGAGTATGCCAGGAGGGCCGGACAATTTTTTTGAAATGTGGACCGGCCATTGTTACATTTGGGCCGCCGAGATCCCTGGTACCATAACCCCCCACCCCCTCAGTATATAGTATATAGACTAAGCCTAATATTTTCCCTATTACAGAAAAAAAAAATCTAAAAACACAGTTTAAAAGTTTTAATCCCTGTTTTTTGGGCATAACTGGTAACGTTTACCCGCTATACACGTGTCATAAATATCTGCACACCGATATAAGAACTTTAAACCTGGCTAATAATAAAGGATAATTCAAGATTATTTAAAAAACTATCTAGCCTATATTTGTTTATTAAAACCATCACTTCTATCCAGGTATTTGCTTTGGTAATGAGAAATAGGTTGGAACAACTGTGATCAGCCCGATTTAAAATCCTGGATATCAAACATGTATAGGGCTACATTTTGAATGAATAGAATGAGCCTATGTTGCAACAAATTCCTTTCTGGGTGTCCTGCACACCCCATTGATGCAATCTTGGTCTAAGAGTAGTATAGCCAATGGAGGTGTGTGTGTGTGTGAAGGGGGGGGGGGGGTTCAAAAAACAATTTGAAAATAGCTGTTTACATTCGTTATTTTAGTGATGCAGAAATAGAATACTACATTTTATAAGTTAAACTAATAAAAACAAAACCTTAAAATAATTTAAAGGGATAGTTCGGCCAAAACCAAAAATTCTGTCATCATTTATTCACCCACACACTTATTGCAGATCTGTTTGAGATTCTTTTCTCAAAAAAATTGTTTGAAGAAAGCTGGGAACTTGTTACCATGAACTTCCATAGTACTTATTTTAGAACTTAAAACTATAAATAAAGTAGTAGCTTAGTACCACTTGAGGATGAGCAAACAGTATACTAGTCCTTTAAATCTCTATGCAACACAATTAGAATAGGACTATGTCTTATTATACACCTGTCATTTTATCTCAGTCTTCCTTAATCCACACAAAGTGCCAATTTGCATGTGAAAGGCGGCATTTTAAGTTAAACAAATAAAGACATTTACATAAAGCTAGGCTAATAAAATCTTGCTTTGTTTCTGAGGCCTCTTTTCCCTTTGTTTCTGTCTAACATTCTTACCACCTCCTGTCGGCCAGCTTCCGCTCCTATAGCCTTGAGGAACATCTATATTGTCTCTCTGTCTCAATCATGCACACACAGTCTCTTTGTCTCTCTGTCCATCAGGTTCAATTCTGGAGCGAGTGGTACTGACATCTCTGTCTCTCTCAAAAAAACACACAAGCACTCTCTCTCACACACACACACACACACACACACACACACACACACACACACACACACACACACACACACACAGGTCCTGTCACACTCTAGTGATTCCAAGGAACTGGTAGCAATAAAACTGTCTGAGAGCTCACATATTAATCACTTGTCTTATTTGGGCTTGCTGAATACTACATCATAATCAGAAATGTATTACATCAGGTAAGAATCCAAATAATAGAGATAAAAACTATTGCTCCTTTTCCTAATTTCTAACTCTAATTATTAATATTGTTATTTAGCTACGGATCTGGTCTGATAGCAAATTTCAACTAACAATATCTGGTTACACTTTATTTTTGTGTCCTAACTATTCATTTAACTACTGAGGAATATAGTAATTCATTACATGTACTTATTCTGCGGTTATAGGGTTAGAATGCAGGTTAGGTTTAGGGTTAGTTGCATGTAATTATGCATTCATTCATTCAGCTTACTCAATTCTTCGGCTTACTCCCTGATTGACCAGGATTCACCACAGCAGAATGAACCGCCAACCACAACTACTAGCACCATGCAAGGAAAGTAATTGTAAGTACATGTAACAAAAACAGCTTAAAATAAAGTGTTACCAAATAATTTACTTATTTTCAGAAAATATCAGATGGTCTGAATAGTAAATGTTTTCATTTGCTGGAGTTGAAAATCAGGCATATTATTAAGTTAAAGCACTCAAAATGTATTGTCTAAAAAAATGTATATAAATAGGTGGCAGCATCGAAAGGATCAAATGTATTTACTTGAAAAGGCTATCAAAAATAAAACCATCTACATGTATATAAACAAGTCAAGCAGTAGATGGCTTGTTATTTTATGTATAAATGTACTAAATAACAGTCAGTTATCATGGTTATGTTTTGCTTTCAATTTGATTCAATTCAAGTTTACATGTATGGCACTTTTCACAATTATCATTCCAAAGCGGCTTCACGAAAGGTGCGCATATTTTTTGCGAACCATAAAATAAGTTGCTTCGAAAACCTTTTGATGCACGTTTCAGGTGACAAATCTACTAGAGGGCTCTGTCTATATATTTGCAAATCTGTTTTGTTGTACATGTTAGATATGCGTTCTTCTTGTATACGTCCAAGAGAAGCCAGGGCTTGTCGTACAGATCACCTGGCAAACCACTGACCTAACCCAACCTCTCTTAACCCAACCAATTGTAGTTTCAAAAACAAATGTAAGAGAAAAGTGTACTGCGGCCACACAGTTTTACCTTGATTTTACATTGTCATTATTTTTTTGCTTTCCACATGCTTCACTGGACTTGAACCCGAACACTGAGTTACTCAGTAAATGAGTTACTGAGCAAACTGATCGTGTCACAAAATCTGTCCATATGGAGATTAATATGTGAGACAAATGTATTTGATTAGGAATCATAAACATGGTTAAGTCACAGTGTGATATTAGGTGTGCCAACTGAAATGCACAAATATTTTATTTGTTTATAATATCTCCCTGTATGTGTCATTAGTGTGAAAAGGAACATACATTGTTGGCATTATACACTCTCAGAAATAAAGGTACGCGAGCTGTCACTGTGGTGGTACCTTTTCAAAAGGTACAAATTTCTACCAAAAAGGTCCATATTAATACCTCAAGGGTACATATTAGTACTTAAAAAAGACAAAAGTGTTCCTCTTAAAATGTGTAGGTACTAATATGTACTTTTGAGGTACCAATATGGACCCCTCAAGTACAAATGTGTTCCTTTTGAAAAGGTACCACCCCAGTGACAGCTTGAGTACCTTTATTTCTGAGAGTGTATGATGCCAACAATGTATGTTCCTTTTCACACTAATGACACATACAGGGACATATTATAAACAAATAAAATATGTGTATGGGCTGTAGTGTTCATTTTACACTCAGAAAAAGTGGTACAATAATGTACCAAAGAAGATAAAAACCCTTGTCACTGGGGCAGTACCTTTTTATGAAACAGAATTGTACCTTAAGACAAAGACACAAATTTGTACCATTGCAGTTTGTACCTTTAAGGACACCATGGGAAACCAAAATGTACCTTTGGTTTTTAAAACCTGCAGATACAATATTGTACCTTCATCAAAGGTACAAATGTGATTCATGAAGGTACCACTACAGTGACTAGACACTTTGTACCTCAACAGTGTCAAATGTGTTTCTTCAAGAACTATTTAAAGGCATTTTGCAATTGTATATCCAAAATGCGTCAATTTATTTTCAGTAAATATAAAACTTCAAGGCGACGCAGTGGCGCAGTAGGTAGTGCTGTCGCCTCACAGCAAGAAGGTTGCTGGTTCGAGCCTCGGCTGGGTCAGTTGGCATTTCTGTGTGGAGTTTGCATGTTCTTCCTGTGTTCGCGTGGGTTTCCTCCGGGTGCTCCGGTTTCCCCCACAGTCCAAAGACATGCGGTACAGGTGAATTGGGTAGGCTAAATTGTCCGTAGTGTATGAGTGTGTGTGGATGTTTCCCAAAGATGAGTTGCGGCTGGAAGGGCATCCACTGTGTGAAATCGTGCTGGATGGGTTGGCGGTTCATTCTGCTGTGGCAACCCCGGATTAATACCCGAAAAGAAAATAAATGAATGAATAAAACTTCAAATGCTTTTTTTAACAATGCTTTTAAAATAAGTTTCTTTTTGTGCAAATACCTTTTCCATTTACAATAAAGAATAAAAAATACTTTAACATAAATCAAAAGATCTATTTTTTGCTAAACATTTCACACTTTTACAAAAAATGGTACAGAAACACATTCTCTCATGTACAATATAAAACCAATTTTTCTCCAATTTTCACACAACACCTTTGTAATTTAATTCACCTAACTTTAAAATAGAACTATGCAAAAGTCTTGTAATGAGATATGCAGTTTGATTAGTTTAACAATAATAAAATGTCTGCATAACACTTAAGGACTTTTGCCAGTTCATGTGCGTAGTGGAAAGCAAACGCCAAAAGGTGTGGATATCAATAATGAAACTATTTATCAGAAAATGCTTACCAAATCTTTATTAAAAATGCCTTAAATGTTTAGTTCACAATACCTACAGTTGTGTTTTACCAGTTGTTGTGTACTATAGAACTTAATAATTAATGTTTGAGTTTCTTTAATCCTATGCTTTTAAATGATGATTCATGTTTTAATATGGAAATTATTCATAAAAACACTTTGCCTTTCTAGTCATATTTATTTTCATACTGTAGATATTGTAAAAAAGGAGTTGTCCAACCCTAAATGTACTTTTTTATGAGAACAATTGTGTACCTTCATTTCAATTTTAGGCACAAAACAGTATCAAAAGAGGTCTTTTTTTGTACCATATAAGGTACAACTTTTACAAAGGTTTCTTAAGGAACATTATTTGTACCATCGTGTACCTTTTTTTTGAGAGGGTACCTAGAAACTGCAGTCAACCTTATATAGTTTCACAAAAAATAAATTTTTCCACTGAGCCTTTGTTGAAACATAAAGCTGGGTTTAAAACTAGAGTGAAAATGTAGAGTTGAAAATGAAAACTTTTAAAGAAAAAGTGAATTTTGTTAACTGAAATAACTATAATTGAACTATGCTGCTAATCAAAGTGATCACTGATCAGTTCTTCGTCAGAAGTTTCTGAATCACAAGGTGTTCATTCACAAATCATAATGACCAACATGGTTTTTACAAAAAAAAGAGTAGAGTTCACCCAGGACGACTTAGCAAACGAAATGAAATATAAAGCTGAACCCATTAAATGGTGGGAAGTAAGAGGCTCTCACCAGCATCAGATCGTGACCCGCACCAGCGAGGAGCCCTAAACCCTCTACTGTCTCATCAACAGCTATATGACAGGCCTCATCCCACAGAACCACGATTCAGATTGACATCTCAATGAGGGGGCCGGTGCCAGTCTTTTACAAGCGCCATTTCACGGCTGTGCTCTTTGTCCTGTCCCCCCCACTCCACCCCACCGGGTAGAGCCCAGCCCTTTCTTTTTTTGGGAGCAGAGAGAGCTGCAGCGGGCAGATACGGGGAGGGCCTCTCGTCATGCCCCACTGCCCCTCAATCGGTGTCTGAGTCATTGCCCACAAAAACTGGCTTGCTCCATATACCTCGCTTTTGCATATGAATGAACGGCCCATTGTCCGGCCTTAAATGCACATTAAACCTGTCTGGAAACAACCGAGAGGAGGCACACACTTTTTCCCTCATCTTAATAAACTAATTAATTGGACATATGAGATTTAGGAGAGGAAGAACATCTTGGCGCTGTTTATTCCAGCACTTCCTTAAGCAACGGCAAGTGTCCCTCATAAAGGAAAGGATGTTTATAGTTCTGCCAAGAGTAGCTCAGAGTCTTTGTACGGAGGCCAAACGGAGACCTCTGGCTTTTGTCTGTGAAAGAGGGTTTGAACAGACTCATCCCGCCAGACAGACCGTTGCCGAGGCTCGTCCTTCCCGTCTTGCCCTGCAGGTTTGCCCTTTGCTCTGGCCTGGAGAGGAGACACTGGAGATGGGCCGAGTTCAGGCGAACCAGGTCAGCTGAGATCTGAGAGAGAGCAAAGTGCACGTCCAAAAAAAGAGTGATTAGAGATATCAATAGGCATTTCCATTGACTCACGCCATTGACAGCTTGCTTGTGAGTCTTGTTTGACCATGTTGAGCATTGTTGGTTCGCAGAATCTTATAAAGTAGATTATGATTGATGCAAAGGAGGGAAGTTCTACGATCTGTAGTAGAAAAGGCATATGTGATTTGCTTGTTGTCCAAAAACTCTGTTGTTGTATTTTCTTACAAAAAGGTATGTGAACTGCTTTGTTTGCACATGGAAAGCCAATGTAGTTCAAACGTTTAAACTCCAAACAGCCAATCAAATGTAAGCATTGATCAGCATTAGCAAATGGGTCTGTGGTATGCACGTGTCAAACCTCATGGGTTCTCACAAGTCATGACATCTGAGGGTCATGTTGCAATTTCAGAAGATGTACAAATAACAGCTAGTTCATGCTGCATTATACTTAAGAAAGCTTGAATGCTTTGGATCTTTTGGTCTTTAATAAAATGGACTGAAAAGCTGAAAGATTTTGCATTGTTTTTGCATTCTGCAGAATAAAGAATCATTTTACATTAGGGTAAGAAAATTATGGAAAGAGTTCTACTTTGAACCGACTTTTAAAACATGGTTTCTGAATTATATGTCTGTCCTTGACGTGCAAAATGACATGAAAAAGGAATGCTTCAGATACCCTTCATCTGCATACAGTACAAAGTTAAAAAGAGAAACGAGTCGGAGAACATCTAATCTCTGGTTTTCCTGGACCTTTTCTAGGAGTTAGCGGTTTTGCTAAACTGCAGGGACTGTGATGTGACTGTCAAAATAACAGTGCAGTTTGGACATAAAGAATAAAGGTATATTTTAAAAAGTGGCTTTGCATCTTAAAATCCAACAAATAGACATTAACTCTGCATTTTTCACCACCTACAGTGCTAAACTCCATTAAAGTCTGCAAAAAACACTCTGTGAAGAGATTTCTGTAAAAATGTAAATTGCCAGAGCTGCTAGTCTCCAGCTAATTTTTCTGGCATGCCCCATGTTGGGCTTTGTGTCCTGGCTCCAACTGCTTGGCTCCAACCCACATGCAGAGGTCCTTCAGGGCCAGTGCCCCAGAGGGGGACTCCGTCCTCGGCCTCAAACAGCCGTCAACGGCCCAGTGGGGTTTGTTTGTACTTGGTTCGAGCATGAGCTCTGCAGTTCTACTCACACAATGTCCAGCCCTGCTGATTTGGGGCTCGGGCCAAGGCGCCCTCAGCGTCGTATGGTAAGCAAGTAAGGAGCCCCAGGGCCTCTTCGCTGAGCTCCCGGTGGCCCAGCTGCGCATAAGGTCCCTCATCTTTCATGCTTATTCTTTTAATTAGAATTAGCTCTCAGAAGGACACCTCCACCTTCTCAAAAAGCCTCCGTTTCTCCCCCTCCACACATGCTTGGAGAGGTGGCAGTCCACATGTGAGCCCCAAGCTCATATACATAATCTCACCACATACCTCCACCCCCCCACCCTTCCTCATCTCAATAGCGCTCCCCTCCTTCACCCCACAAATACTCAAAAGGAGCCCACACCTCCCATTTCCAGGAGCCTGTGGGCGCAGTGAGAAAATGAAGACCTCTGCGCCCCTCTAAATCCCCAGGAATTTCTCATTAAGAGCGGGTCCTGGGCTCCTGAGGACCCCCGGGTTCCCCTTGCACCCCCTACTCCCTCAAGAAGTCGACCCTCTCGCCCGACTAGAATGGACTACTCCAGTCCACTTTGTGTCGGGCGGCTGTTTCCCTGTGCGTGTTATTCATCTTGCTCCCATTCTCCAGGCACAAGAGGCTTTCCTTGCCAATGGTGCTTTGAAAGTCCTCAAGACTTCCTCTTCTTTTCACCACATTTTTTATGTGTGTGCATGTGCGCAAGTCAGTGTCCATAATGAAAGGCCCAAGCTGTGGATAGCACAGAATAGAGGCTAATTGAAATGACATTTTTTTAATGGTCTCCCATGACAGGAAGCGGGAGTTGGTTCATCGGGATGGTTGTGTGGTTTTGTGCCTTGCATTCAGCTACAAGTCTGTTTTATTGATGGATGAGTGCTTGAGTGATGAGAACAGAAGTGTACTCTAGTGTTCGTAGGACACAGTCAAGAACGGTTACGTTTTTTATTGCTCTAGGGCTTACAATCATATTAGTGTTGAATCACAGTACAAGAACAATAGGGTTTAGCATAATCTGCTAAAATAAAAGTGGAGATTTTGCTATCAGTAATACATTTTTGAAATGTTTTGCCTCGAAAACAATCCTACCTCAGTAACTGTTACCAACTCTTCTTAGTACAATAGTGAACACAAATATAACACTTCTTAAAAAAGGTTGTTTAAAAGAGTTTTCATGTAGTAAAAGTTCTATCTAGAATCATATAATCCCGGAAAAAAACAATATTTTATGCTGAAATAGTTTTTTGTGCTGGAGCTTAGAGTTCTTGTTTTCCTGCCTTTTTATTTCCAATCTGTAACTGAAAAAGCACCTCATTACTGTTTTTTTTTCTGGAGATCATCTACCCAGCAGGCACAGATGTCATTAACATGACGTCAGATTGACGTTGTACCCCAACATCGTGGGGACGTTGCATTTTGTTTGGAAATGAAAATCTGGTTGATGTCAGAACCCAACGTCAGGCCAACGTCAATGACCAACGTCCAACCTAAAATCAACCAAAAATCAACATCTAATGATGTTGCTGCTTGACGTTGTGTGGACGTTACCACTATGATGTTTGTCAGACGTTGGATTTTGGATGCCATACCTGACAAATAAATGTCAGTATTTGAAGTCAATATGACGTTGGTTTAAGATGTTGGCTAGACATTGGATTTTGGTCACTTTCCAACACAACCTAAAATATCAACGTCATTTAACCTCATTATTGGACGTCAAAATTATTTTGTTCTTAGATTCTGGCAAGACATTGAATTTTGGTCACCTGACGTCACGACCTAAATCTAACCTGAAATTAACATCTTATGATATTGTGAATCTGCTGGGTAATTACACAGACAGTCAACACTCTCATCAAGTAAATGAGTTCTTTCTTAAAAGGTTTATACATTTAAATTTTTAATTTTATTCAAATTGTAACTTGTTTAATTCTAGTTATGCTTAATTTTGTTTCTAGTTTAAAAGAACAAGTGTTACCAGCTCTTTCCAGTTGACGATGCCTCCACTGGATGCACAGTACCTTGCCACAGAGATATTACATTTATAACCCATATACATTTTTTAATAAACATAAACAGTCACAAAAAAAATGAAAGTGCAATGAATTGCTAGTTTTGGCCCTCATAATCATACTAATGGATGAGACACATATGTAAGTATAATCTTACTAGCTGTACATTTTAGATGCTGTTCCACAGGTTCATCATCTGCAGACAGAAAAATGCATCTTAGTTAAACAAAAGGCTTTTTTTCCATAAACATCAATATGATAGTTTATTTAAACACAAAACAGTAGCTATTCACTCCAGAATGATCGTCATAGTATGTATATAAATGTAAGAGCGATTGACTCCATCTAGTGGAGAGAATGACTCTCTGCCTCAATGTAAATCCACATATGGCAGCAGTTTGAAACACATTCTGAATCATAACCCAAGACAAAACAGGACATAGCCCTTCATAATGAGCTTAAGACGTCATTCGTCACAGTCTTTTGAATCAAGTGTGGCATGCAAAATATAATTTCCTCATCCACATGAAGTCAAATTACAGGCCTGAACTTGAAATATATCATTAACTATGTATTTTTTGGTTTAAAACCTACTGTTTACGTTCCTTGGCCACAAAAAGTGAACAGTTTGCTGTGCATTTAGTTTCTGTTAGCTTTTGTGCTGTAAATATACAGTCTTTGTTTGTACAATAAAACTCTGAATGACTCGTTTATTTCCTTAAGTCTTTCTCAACCACTCATGGTTTTACTTGCCAGTTCATGCTATCATTTCACGACTGTTTAAAAGGCTGAGTATAAGGGAGGATGTGGAAAAGGAAGGAAGCGGTGAGGCAGATAGAAAGCAGGAGAGAGCTGTCACTAATGAAGACAGCTGTCAGCTGGGATGGCGAGGGTCAGAGGTTAAGGAGGAAAACAACGGGGGTGGAGAGTGGAATCTCAAACAACAGGAAAAAGACTTCTACACACAGACTCAGACATGCAGGCCTCCGGAACTCTCTTTGAGAGATGGTGACAACCAGACTCCTTCGGCAGATTAGCTGCTCTGTATTAGCGTATGGCGCCGGACACTCCATAGCCCTTCGCTAAATGTTTTTGATGGAAAAACTCACATTGACTGTTTAGAGGTAGACTTTACATAAAGAATCAGAAAATACCATAAATGTAATGATATGGTGCTTTAAACATTGACACACATGCATGAATTCAAATCCTAGTGAAATGTGCCATTTGGGACAGGCCCAAGGCAATGTGGGCTCCTTAAAATCTTTTGTTGAGTTGTGCTGCCCTCTGCCTGTAATATATGTTACTACATTTCATAGTTTGAAGTTTTAAGTAGGCCTATAATTACACAGTGGGTTCCATTCAGAAGGGCTCATGCTGATCCTTATGCCCTAATCCCTCCCGAGGGTCCCTCTGAAGGGATTAGAACATAGGAATGAGCACCTCCATATTTAATGCAGTAACTCTGAACAACTACCTGCAAAAAGGATCATGATCTGAAGTGTCTATCAGTTGTATCCTTAAAAAAATCTTCATTCCAAAAGGCCCTTTGGAATTGGCCAGTTTTGAGCACTTCCGTTTGGAACGACACTTCAATATGGTGGCCATGATTGGTGGCCATGATTGGTTTAAGTGCCTTTCAGAGGGTGATATATATGAGCAATATCACACGAGTAGCAGTGCGATATGGCTGTATATCGGCACTGGTGGGAGGCATGCATTGGCTCAAGGCCACAGGCCGAGTGCCTTAGTGCCCCCCACCAGTGACGATATAAAGCCTTAAGTGATATTGCTTTATACAACAGTTTGACGGCATAATCGTGTGTATAAAAAAGAAAATCAAACACGGTGAGTCTCAAAAACCCTTTTGTACGAGGAACTACTTTCTTCTGCCACTCATTCACATGCAGCTGACGTCAGGACAGCAGAACCGTTGCCCATTTACCAACTTCACTTTAGAGCTAGTATTTGAATGATTCTTTAGCGTAAAGTCTAAAGTGATGACTAAACATGATTTTAGATTAGATTTAGATTAGATTCAACTTTATTGTCATCACACATGTACAAGTACAAGGAAATTTTGCTCACATTTTAAGATCTACAGAGATTTCCCAGTATTGGAGGTACTCATCCCGAGGCCCTCAGATTATGCAGTGCAACTGATGCGATCTAAGACCAGCGATGAGATGATCCCGAGGTTTTCACAATCCTGGACCAGGCTGCATCCTGAGCAACTACTGTCGTGGTCATGGAGGAGTAGAGAGCATGAGACTCCTTTGATTCCTGTGACGCTCCAAGGACAGATGAGTCTTCGCTGAGGTCCAGCATTCTCCAGCTTCCGGCGCCTAGACTGCAGCTCTGCACAAGACGTTTGGCCATAGGAGAAATGGTTGTGCTCAACTGAGCCTGGTTTCTCTCAAAGTTTTTTAAATTCTTCACTTTCGCCAATTGGTGAAGTTTTTTCCTCGCCGATGTCGCCACTGGCTTGCATGGTTCGGGATCTGTAGAGCTGCGCATCGATGGAATTGCTCTTCAGTGTTTGGACTCTCAGTAGTGATTATTAATCCACACTGAACTGCGCTAAACTGAACTGAACTGATACTCTGAAAATCGAACTGACACTTTCAATTCACGATAATCTTGAATGTTAAGCTGCTTTGACACAATCTACATTGTATAAGCACTATACAAATAAAGGTGAATTGAATTTAATTGAATATTGCTCTGTTGCAACCAGGATATCACAATGATTAACCCCCAAAAAGTCAAAGCAAAGCAAACACTACCAGATTACTATGGTATAAATACAGCACTACAAAATACAAAAAAAAAGAGAGATCGACTCAGAATGTGCCTGATTTATAATGATTTGATCAGCTGTAGTGCTGTTATTTGTAGAATATGGCTATCAGCCAATCAGATTCAAGAACAGGCCCGGATTGGCTAATCGGGAGGACCGGGAGAATTCCTGGTGGGCCGGGCTGGTTTTTGGCCGCGAGGGCCGGTGTCCCTAGCTGCTTGCACTCTCAGCTGTCGCACTTTTTTCATTTATTTATTTATTTGACCATAGCCTCACTCCTTCCATTCATTTTGCTGTAGCTCCGCTCTTTTCTTGCAGCCCCGTGTGCAAAATGCAGCCCAAACAGCGGCACCTTAGTGAATATGAGAACGTCATTGTGGTCGAGTGGTCAGCATGTTGTGTTACAACACCGCCGACCTGAGTTCGAACCTCACCTGAGTAATTTATTATTATTATTATTTTTTTCATTTTTAGTGTTCAGACATTTAATACTGTTTGGATTACTTATATAGGTGTACATATTTAATTACATTTTTTTTGTGTGACCACCGTTAAAAAGGACTGGATATCTATAAAGAATTTTGCACAAAATATGTATTCGAACTGTTACCGTCTGGTTGGCGCTACAGAGCTACAGAGCAACACAGGAAAAGTTTCTTTCCTTAGGCCATCTACCTCATGAACAGTTAAATATTCCCCTACTGCGCAATAAACAAGCAATACTTTCTCATACGCATTTGTACACAGCACCTTATAACCTGTATATTCATAACAAATCTGTACATACAATTCAACATCCAGATCCTTTGGCTAACTGCATCTCTGTTTAATGTTTATCATCTTTTTTCATTTTGCGTTGTCACTTGTCACTTTATGTACACTGAACCTTCTGTAGCCAAAACAAATTCCTTGTGTGTGTGAAGCACACTTGGCAATAAAACAGATTCAGATATTGCAGGAAAGGACATTGTGATGTTTTAAAGAATAGTGTTTATAGATTTAGCTACCCAATGTTTTCATATTTATGAAAAACATTTGAAGTTCTAAAGCAGCTGTTTCTTTGAAAAAGACGTGCAAGTGTCTTTAGAAACAGAATTGGAAATGACATTATTTTAATAGAGTCAGTCGTGAACTGATATGGGCTGGTCTAAGGAGGCTTGAAACTCCAGGGATGAAAAGGAGTCCCACTCCGGCCCTGTTCAAGAACCATACAGAACTGTTATATAAATACACACACACACACACACACACACACA
>CAIGQZ010001206.1:6269239-6327111 GCA_903798205.1 Danio tinwini | reverse complement strand
TTCACACACATACTGTACACTACAGCCAATTTAGTTTATTCAATTCAACTATAAAGCATAATTATTGTAAGTAATAATTAATTAAGTAATATATCCCTTCTGAAAAATCCAGCTTAAACCAGCCTAGGAGGGTTGGCTGGTTTTAGCTGGTTGACCAGCCTGGTTTTAGAGGGGTTTTGGCCATTTCCAGGCTGGTTTCCAGCCATTTCTAGCCTGGTCTTAGCTGGACAAGCTGGGAGATGACCAGCTTAAACCAGCTTGACCAGCCTAGCCAGGCTGGGAGCCCAGCCAAATCCAGCTATTTCCATCTTAAACCAGGCTGGTCAAGTTGGTTTTAGCTGGTCATTTTCCAGCCTGACCAGCTAAGACCAGGCTAGAAATGGCTGGAAACCAGCCTAAAAATGGCCAAAACCCCTCTAAAACCAGGCTGGTCGACCAGCTAAAACCAGCCAACCAGCTTAGGCTGGTTTAAGCTGAATTTTTCAGCAGGAATATTAATAATTGTTTATTTTTATATGATTTAATTCACAAAAACAAACAAACAAAAAAAGAGAATATCTATATTCGAAGTCATGTAGTTTTGTAAATTAGCAAGTATACAAAATTAGGTTAAATGTGCAAACTGACATATTTGAGTGAAAAATATGATTTCACTTTATTTAAATTAAAAAGAACCAAAATATTAAGAGTAGCATATTTTTTTCATGAGAATATTTAGGTTTTATATGTGGATGGATGAGTATGTTTCCTGCTTAAGCCTACCTCGGGTGTGTTTTTTCTGTCAGGTGCGGCGCTGTTCAGGCGAAGCAGAAAGCAGCAGCAGCAGCAGCAGCAGGCCCACAGACAGCGCTGAAACACTTTCTCTCTCAGCTCAACGCCAGTGTTGACATCTTTCGCTGATTTCCTTTAAAGATGTCAGAGAGAAACATCTTTAACTGCGTCGAGTGGATACGACGACAGTCCCCAAGCCCCGAACACGCCCTCCCCTAAAAATAAACCTCACCGGACGATTAACAGTAAGGTTTTGAGTTATGCAGGATTTGAAACAGACATGTTGCAAACCACCCCAAATACATGTTATCGCTGCCACTTACTGAAATGGGATCTAAATATATCTGTTCGTCGCTTTAAATCGCTCAAATGCCGCACTCACACGACATTAATCTCTGGCACAGACGTCAGCATAATGTCCGACTCCTCCATTTTCTCTCTCACCATAATTTTTATTTAAATTAATAACGGCAGAAGCAGGAAAACAAACGCGCTGTTTGTGTGTATGTTCGCAAATCCAAATATAACGCGAATGAACAGATTCAATGTCATTTTCGTATGAAGGTGTCACTTAATGAGACGGAGAAGCTGCGTTGCTGACGGTGTTTGTGCCTTGTTTATTACACACATCCTCACTTAATACACAAATATATACACAAATTTGCCATTATTCATAGCGCAACACTGCAGAACGCACAGTACACGTTGAACGCGAGGCATGTTGTCATTTACACAATGTAAAAAGCGTCGTTGAAAGACGAGCCACAACTTCTTGGATGTATAAAGGCTTACTTCAAAATCGAAATTTAACACTTTGTGGCCTGTGCCAGCACACGGCAGACTCCATCTTGAAAGACAAAGATCGCTTAACTTACAATTAAACCGCGTGTTTTAATAATGCTCCGAAGGTTTGTGTTAAACATTTATGTTTGTTTCAGAATTTTCTCTCATATCACTTCAATAAAACATGCTGTCAATTATGAGCAGAAACGTCAGCTCGTTATAAAAGCACAGTTTCTTCCTTGTAGCTGGGGAAAATGTTAAAAAGACCCCGAAATGTTCGATAAAAATGCATTTGAGCGTTTATTGAGATGTGCTTTGGGGATCAAGTGAAGCACAGGAGTTGAGGAGAGCTCCTCTCACAGGGGGCTGGGTTGCTTTGCCGATTGGCTGCTGTTCATAGACACATACAGTCACGGGCTTGAAACAGAACCAGGGGCAGGTCGACAGCAAGGAAACCATAATCACTGAAAATGAAAAGTACAACGTCCGTAACGTAAAGCGGAGGTACGCTGTGACTCAGACATCGCGCACTGGGAAGCCTGCTCTGTGCGTGAGTGTTATAATGCATGAGTTTGCTGTGTTTTTATATTGTGGGGCTGGAGAGTGATGGTAGCATGAATGTGTTCTCAGGTTCTCTGGCCTACTACTGCAGCTGCGGCTGGGATTTTCTTGATCCACTTCCACAATTTGGGAAAAGGGGTCATTTCACGCGCACAAACGAAGTGTTTTCAGTATGAATGACACTGGCCAACATGCAAATGGTAAGATTTCAGCGGTGTTTCCTTGGGTATCACATTCTGTCTGTTTTTTTAACGAAATTTTAAGTAGATGACAGGCGTAACTCTGTGAGCTCGCTTGTTTACCGGGAGATACATATTATTAAAATACGAGGATATACATATTAATGAGATTTGCACGCGTGACAATGAAGCCAGCGCTGGCAGTTGCACATATGTCATTGCTGAATCTCATACTTCTTCTTCATGTGAATTCTGTGTCAGTCAGAGTTCATGCTCGGCTCTGTCATATATGTGCGCCCGCTTTCATTGCTGCGTTCCTGTGTTTTGGAGTAAAGCGCGAAATGGCTTTCCACACTGGCCCTGCTGTTGTAAACCCGTCCGAATTTACAGTCGTGCTGAAAACTTTAATTGAATTTTGTGTGGTATTCAGCTACATTGTTAATTCATTTCCATTCAATTTAATAACTAGATTGTAATATTTAATTAAATATATATTGACCAATGCATTTTGTAGCTTATATTTTATAAAATATTTTACAAATGTATCTTTTCAAGTATATGAATGCCAAAGATCACCAGATCATAACTGTTATACAGAGAGTAATTTGAGCGGGTGTTTTAAATAAAGGGGTGAGGATTTCTGAGAACATCTGGAGGAACTTGTTGATGTTTGACAGGTTGGAAAAGGATATGTTATTATTTATGTGGAGACTGGGTTTTTAAAACCCTACAAAGTACACCTTCCAGTAATTTTAAAATATCTTCAGGACATTGGGCAGGACAGCAAAAAGAGCATTTCTACCTGTCTAAAATTTGAGATCTTATGGATGAGCAAGAAAACTAATAATGTTTTATGGACTGATTTGCTTTTGAATTCAAGATTCAATTCAGGAAAAGCAGTTTAATAGTATAGGGCTCTTTGTTCTGGTCCTAAAATAGCCAAGTCCTGACCTTATCTCAGCAAAAAAATTTTAACATTTTTCTTTGTAGAAACATTTACTATTGAATAACTTGGTTTGGTCTGTTTATGTAGTTAAAAGTAAATCCATATCTAAATAAAAGTATGATCGCAAAATAGGTTAAATTTGTATGACTGCTAACATTCTGGATGAGTGTTGGCAGCTTTCCTGTATTACGACAACTGAGGAGTTCAGATGCAAAAGCCTTTAAGTGACTACTGAAATTTTCATCTAAAATTAGCATTTGTCTCCGGCTTCTGTGTGTAGGTTCAGTTATTTCACTTTTAGGGCAAAGATTTGGTTCTTTTCATTCCCTTTAAAGTGAAATAACTGAACGTAAAGATAGGAGGCTGAGAAAAAATGAAGAAAATTTCAGATGGCAAAATTTCAGAGGGTTTTGCATCTGAACTATTATTTACTTCATAAAATTATAAATCAATAATAAAAGGATTCAGTCATAAACACAATTTATATATTTGTCTTTCAATATTATTAGAATAAACCTTTAAATCTGATTCTAAGATGGGTATTTGTATCATTTTACTGGTGTTGGTTATCTTTAAATGGTTATATTATTTCTTTACATTTGTTTTTCAGAAAATGGAACAATGCCAGTGTGATTGGGCAATATGTCCTTACTTTCAGTAAACTCATCCACAGGTGCCAGATCTGCTAGAAAGTAGATGAAAAAGCATCACCTGTAAACAGACAGACACTTGGCTTTGACCCTGACTCCTCTTGTCTCATCTTTCTGTGGGTTACAATCTAAGCACTGTAGCTTACTCACTTATCATTCCTAGAGACGCCTTAGAGATCTGACCCTGGAGGATCAGGACCTGCCTTTGCCTGACAGAGACCCACAAGGCTTATGGAACAATGTGTGTACGAGAATCTCAGATGGGTGTGTGGTAGCCAGAGTTATTGACACATCTGTCTCAAAATGGATGCAGGTCTGTCTGACATCTGCACATCCCCACCAAGCCCTGACTTTAGTCTGGACTCATCCAGTCCATTTGCGAACGGACTACACTTTGAGTCAATTCTGTTTGAAGATGAGGAAGAGGATGAAGTTATGGATCCGGAGCCAATGTCTCAGCCAGAAAGAGACTTGTGTGGCTCCACTAGCGACCGTACAACAAATCCAAGTTTAAAGGCAAAATTGGATGGCAAGTCTAGAAGTAAAAATTCAAAGGCTCGCTCATCCCTGGAGCAAGATGTGGTCTTTCAGAACAAGACTAAAAGTGATAGTGGGCTCTCTACTCTTGTGAGCAGGCCTGTTGGGATATTAATGGTGAGTTTTGGTTATGTTCCTCCATTTTCGTCAAACCATTCTTACCGACTCACACTGGGTGTCGTAGTTAATGCTTTTTATTTATACTTCTCGTTGAATTCTGGATCTGTCGAGTTGAATTGGATGCATTGCTTGCGGCAGAAGTTGAAAAAGCGCCAATGTAGGCCTCAGCCAATCAGATTTCTTTATGCAAATAATAGTGGAGATGCTAGTCAATCAAGTTCATGCAACACCAGAGAGTAGCAGTATTTCAAAATGGAGGAAAAACATATTATAACAGTTTAAATCACCCAGTGCTTTATGATCAATCTTTATATACTACTACTACTTCTACTGTGTCTTTCTTGTGTTGTAGTCCAAGCTGGATGGGATTTGCTGTCGTCACTATGGCAATTGCGTCAGTCAATCGTTATCACCGACACCCCATGTGAATGAGGCGTTACGTATTCCAATTAAATGTTTATATATCTTTAAAAATAAATGAGGAACATATCAAGTTTTAAAACTGCACTTTTGCTTGTGAAATAATATTGTGTGGTTTTCTTTTTGTATTTTCCGTCTGACTGCATGCATTTTTGCAAAGATTTTTGACTCATAAATGTATAACTATCAGTAATTAATTGTTAAATTATACAATAATTTATGACATTATTCTCATTAAATGCTAAAACATCAGACCAATTCATATTAAACACAGAATTACTGAAAACATTCATTTGTATTTGAAGCAAAACTCATTTATATGTCTAGAAGCAGAAGAAAAAATCAAAAACAAAGGCTCTACCACCAGTGAAATATTTGGAGGGTGAAGTAATATGGGCTAAATTTAACCGAAGACCATGGTGGCCATGTCAGGTGATTGTTCACCCACTTGAGGGAGTTTATCAAAAAACGAAAGGTAAGAACGGAGCAACAAACACATAGATTTCCACATAATCCACCTACAAATCTATTGTTCTACCTTAAATGTTTTTTTAAATGTGTGTTACAGAGCCACCAGATAGAACAACTAGTCAGTATTTCCTCAAGACATTTGGGGAACCTGAAGAAAAGGCATGGGTTCCCGAGCGATCTACTCATATATTTGTTGGCGGATATCAGTTTAACAATCTCCCTTTTGTGAAAGGAAGTGGACACCAAAGAGACGAAAACACCAGGCACTCTGTAATTTAAAAAAAAAAAAATCCTTTTAGTTAAATGGATATTGTGACACTTTATAAAAACCCTTGTAAAATTGTTACTCTTGGGTTGCTTTGCAGATACCCAAGCGTTTTCTGAACTCTTGGAGTGCTAGTGTGGTTGCAGCAGAAGCACTTCTACTGGAGAAACCAAGGGTTACTTCTCCATCCTCAGCCTTCAAAACAATCTCAGAAGAAACCATAAATAACACTGAAAGCAAAGTGTCTGTACCAATGGATTTACCCAACAGCAGTTCTCTTGTCAATAGAGCAGTTATACAAAAAGACCTCTTGAACAACTTACCACATAATTGCAAGTCTAAAAACAAAAAGAAACAAACTATATCACACTTCAGAATATCTGAGGAACTTAATTGCAAGCAGGGTACGATTATGGATGCCCTGGACAGTCCATACTCTGACATTGATTCTGTGCCACAGATCCGCAGATTTCCCAAAAGCAACGAACAGATATCCAATCACTACATTAGTAATAATAAACAATCAAGCTCAACCCCAACTCTGCTTTCCAGTACAAATGACAAAGAAGTAAGAAAGAATGCGGAGAACCAAGGTGGCCTTTGGTTCAGCAAAACTGGTAAAGGTCAAGTTAATGGTATTAGTCGGGCTGGAATTAAATCTGTGAATTGTTCTTTTGGGAAAGTGTCTTGTAAAATTAAGATGCCAGATTCCGCAAGCATGAAACCCAAGGACAATCACAACACCGGACTTGAACATCTGTCTACCGAAGCCAAGAAAGCTTTAGATAGGAGAGTGAAGTGCCTTCCAGCAAGTAGTCGCCTTATGACAAGAGCACTGAAGGCAATGGAGGACGCAGAGTGGACAAAGAAAGCGTCAAGCTCAGATTTTGAAACAAAAACTTGTGTATCTTCTTTTGATTCTCCATTACTTGAAACATCTGATGTAGACAACAGCCTCCCTTTACAGAAGATGCCAACTGCTGCAATCTATGATCTGAGAGAAGACTCCAAAATTAGCACACACGCCAAGTTGTCTTCAGAACTTTTATGTTGTAAAGATGATGAGCGTTCAGTCAAATCTGAAGATGAATCTTCTTTAGTATCTCAAGCACCTGTTGCCTTTCATTCATCCAAAAGCAAACAAAAGAGTCACATCAATGATTTATCCTCCAGTCCTACTCCATCTTTGCACTTAAATCTGGAAGATATGGACAACATGAACGAAATATCCTTCAAGTCACTAGCAAATAAACACAGTGGCCAGCCTTTGTCATTTCATCCTGATTCAAACTATAAGTTCAGCACATTCCTGATGATGCTCAAGGATATGCACGATAGCCGAGAAAAAGATGGAACTGCTTTAGTAATAGAAGCATTACCCACAACTGAACTTATCAAAGAGGAGCCGTTGCTGATTTCAGATATGAAGGATGAGAAAGCAGCATCCAAGCAGAAGAAGGTTAAACCGAAGACCAATGTGATGTCAGAAAATCACCTAGCCTCTACTATTTCGAAAACCGCTCAAAGATCTAGCAAAAAAATTAGTTCGAAAAAGAAAACCACTGATATGAAAGCAAACATCGACTCCAAATCATTTGACAAACTGATATCTGAACACAGACTTCCCTCAAAAGAAGCAGAAACCAATTTCTCAGCCAACGTGCCCAAAAAGCGTTGGCAGAAGTTTGACCAAGTTAGTGAGAAAACGGTACACATTGTCAAAGGTAACTGTATTCACAAGACAGAAAGAGTATCCTCAGAAAATTGTGTCGTTTCAATGGACGGTACAAACAAGTCTTGTTTTTTTGGACCTGAAACTACAAGCAATCAAGGCAACTGTCAAAACACTGACACCCCAACAGGTAAGGTTGTCAAAGTAAATAATGCTAATATCATCTAATGTCTTTTGAGATGGGCTCAAAAATGGTTATGCTTTTCACAGAATGCAAACGAATTAGAAAACCTAGTAAAAGACTCATTGAATGGACAGAAGAATACGATCAGTTGTTTTCCGCTAAGAAGAAAGCAAAAAAGAAACCTGAGTCAGTTACTAAGGTAACTCAGTTTATGCTTATCAAGTTTTAATTTTCTCCCTAATCTGCTTTTACATTTTGACAAAGATTTTTTTATACTTATGAACAGGTTGAAAACCACAACTGCAGTGGACCAGTGGAGAAAACATATGATGACAGTATACAGAAACCTCAGGTAACAGAACAAGATGTTTCAAGACCCCTGCCAGAATTGCAAACTCCTCCTCCAGAAGACCAGTCCCAGAGCACTCCTTTAATAAACGCCGCACCATGTCAAGAGAGTCACGTGTTGTCTGTAGAAACGCTGACTCCACCTCCAGAAATAATCCCATCACCATGTGATGATATTTCCAAGAGGGACCAGCTTCCAAGACAAAATCCTGTAGCCATTGGTGAGTATTTTCAAGTTTTGATTGATGATGCATTTTTTTGAAAGCAAATTAATAAAAAAGTAATAAAAATCAAATTATTTTGCCATATGTGACACTGGACCACAAAACTAAGAAGTCATAATTGTTTTATATTGAGATTTATACATCACATGAGCTAAATATATACACTTTCCATTGATAGATTGTTTGTTGGGATAGGGCAATATTTGTTAGAGAAATAGAAAAACAATTATAAAATCTGGAAACTAAGGGTTCAAAAAATCCTAATACTAAGAAAATCACCTTTAAAGGCCACCTATTTTACCCCCTTTTCAAGATTTGAGAAGTCTTGAGTCTCAAGAATGTGTCTGTAAAGCACGCTGTAGCTGTTTTTGTTGCCTGTGCCTTTAATGCAAATGAGCTGGTTCTCCCTGCTCACTATTCCCACATGTGTCTCAGAGCCATAGAGATCGCTCTGATGGGTGTAGCCTTCGCCTGCTGCGTCTCACGTAGATAAACAGCACAGTGACAGACAAGAATGAAGCAAATTTACCTTACTACAGTAAGAAGTTTCCCAATGGTTATTTGATGTGTTTGTTGTGGAGTTAATTCAAGCCTTTCTGCACACACAATGTCTTTAGAAAGTTTGTGCGTGTCCACACACACACACGCGTTTAGCTTTGCACTGTTTACTGACTTTGTTACAAATATACAAAATTTATATACACATTACTATTCAAAAATTGAGTTTGGATATATTTACAGTATGATATTTACCAACAATAACCATGATCTTTACTTAATATTATAATGTTTTTTGGGGAGGCATTTTGAACATTTCAACATAAGGCTTGTGCAACAAAGGTTTTGTGGTCCAGGGTCCCATATGCAGTGGTTATATGAAGACCTATTGCAGAGTACCACTTTTCTATTTTGTTTGTATTTCATGATCATATTCAATACTTTTAGTATCAGACAAATAACAGTTGAAAGTGATTGATTTTTTTTAATGTTTTTTGAATAGGTGACAGTGTGTGTCTAAGCTCAAAGAGACAGCGCAAACCCACAAAAAAGATTCTAGAAAGCTCCATTGAAGCGGAACCAATTCTCATTCCTAAAAGAAAGGTATTTGTTTAAATTATGATTTCACTTTGGTAGATAACTAGATATAGAATAATTGTATCCAGAAAAATATCTATTTATTTTAATTCACATTTGACCTAAAGGATTTTAGCACAAAACAATATTGGGATAATTGCATTATCATTCACAGATGAAGTCAACGAAGACTTGCTCCTCTGGACTTTCTACAAATTCAGGTTTGGCAATTGAGAACTTTCAAAACTAATATTTCCTTTTCAATAAAATCCAGTTAAAATACATAGTTTATTTTAATAACAATGCAAAGTTGCTTTAAAGGTTCTTCTTAGATATCACAGCCACCAACATGACACATTAAGTGTTATGTCTGGCACTTAATAACAGATTTTATACAATGCGATAGTTTTATTCAGCACAATAGTCATGCTGGGTAGTAACTGATTACATGTAATCTGGATTATCGGTCACATTTACAATAAGGTTTCATTAGTTGATTTTAGTTAATGTATTTACTAGCATGAAGTAATAATAAACAATACTTGAACAGCATTTATTAATCATATTTTAACAATTACTGATGTGTTAATAAAATCCCAATCTATGCTTGTTAACATTAGTAATGCACTGTGAGTTAACATTAGAGGTGTGAACCTACACTGGTCTCATGGTTCGGTTTGGTTACTATTGTTATCATGCCATCGATTCGGTTCAATTCGATATCTCGGTGCATTGACGATGCTTTCCATACACAATTAAAATTTTACCTCACAGCACAACAATTCTTGTATTAAAATTTATAAATATTTGTATATATTATTTGTAATACAATTTTGTCCTTTAATACAAACAGTCAGATTTCTGAACTGTGTCTTTAAAAACGCAAGTACATGCACAGAACGACAAATGTATGCATTCTGAGTGTTGTCGAGCGAGTTCTTACACCCTTATGATTGGTCACACATTCAACAGAAAGGGCTGCGATTGGCTCTAACACTCTGGCGCTGTTCACCGATGAGTGACACTAACAAACGGCAATCATAGCTCATGCATAATAGACGCAGTGGAGAAAACTTGCCCTGCAGACACGCGCTCGTGTCTGTATCCAGAAGTATCGCTGTAACAGACGAGAGGAGAGGAAAAGTTACCTCACGCCAGTAGATCAAATGTCCACAGTGAGTGAGAGAAAGAGAAGCAAAAATGGAGTTTACTTTCATTTTCTCCGTAGCAGGGGCTTCTGCTGTAACTTCAGTGTCAGTGAAAGACTGTCCAGCAAACACACATGCACATGAATTGTGCACAATTTCTGCATTAAGTAGTTGGAGCGTTTTAATTACTCACACTCGCCTTCCTCGACATAGTAAGCTACTGCAATATAGCGCATATGAGATCAATTACATCAGTACGTAATAACCGGTTATGATCTATTGCTGAACCGATACCCAATTGTCCGTGTCTACATTGCGGTGCACCAAATAAACAATTAATTTTGACACCCCTAGTTAACATCCTCATCATCATTATCATAAACTAATGTTAACAAATATGAAGAAATACTATAATAAAAGTATTATTCTTTGTTTGTTTATGATAGTAAATACATTACCTAATGGAATGGAATACTTCATTAAAGTGTTACCAGATTATCTAATCAGATTTCAAACATTAAGTACTTTAAATTATGTTACATTTTAAAATACTCAGATTACTCTCATTTTAAGCTTTATTGTTTTAGATTTAAAATGATCGGATTACAATAACTTTTTTCATTACATGATTACAAACCGGTGGCGCAGGGGGTAGCACGTTTGCCTCACAGCAAGTAGGTCGCTGATTTGAGCCTCGGCTGGGTCAGTTGGCATTTCTGTGTGGAGTTTGCATGTTCACCCCGTGTTCGCGTGGGTTTCCTCCGGGTGCTCCGGTTTCCCCCACAGTCCAAAGACATGCATTACAGGTGAATTGGGTGTGCTAAAATTGACCGTGGTGTATGTGTGTGTGAATGAATGTGCATGGATGTTTCCCAGTGATGGGTTGCGACTGAAAGGGAATCTGCTGCGTAAAACATATGCTGGATAAGTTGGCGATTCATTCTGCTGTGGTGACCTCAGATTAATAAAGCGACTAAGCCGAAAAGAAAATGAATGAATGATTACAAACCATGATTTATATTATGTCTTCGTCATATCTAATGGTATTTACAAATTAGGCATTATAAACATTTTGACAAACCGGAGGCCTTTGGCCATGTATGTAATGTTCTGTTTAATATGCTACATGTTATATAACAAATTATTTTAGATTAGTATGGTACAAAGTAATGAAATTGAAAGAAAATAAATTCTAGATTGTTACCAAATCCAATTGACCCTTTGCTAAGCCGCACCCAAAAACCGCCACATACTAATTGTGGCTTAGCAACTGTAGCTACACGCAGGAGGTCTGTCAAGCTTTCGAGCGAGGGGAAACAAGCCAAAGAGTGCATATGGATTGTGCAAATCTGATACCCGGTATCCTAAAAGTTTAAACGGGGTGGTGAAATTTTTTTCCCTTTTCAAAACCTGAAACCTAAGGAGAGAAATGCCAGCGTGGATCAAGCTGTGTACGGGTTTTTTTTTTTTTTGTTATTGATTTTCCTGACACAGTCAGTGATAGACGGCAATTACTCACACACCTCTTACAGTAAAAAGATCTAAACTGTGTTTTCTACAAAAATACAAAGCAAGTTATGTTTCCCAGCTGTCTTTTTCTTTTTTTTTCGCTCAATATTATGAGCACTGCTCCATTTAAGCCCTCGCAATAGTAGTCATACTATAACAATTATATTTCCATCTGTTTCAAGCTACGACTATTTGAAATTACAAATCAACAGAGCAAAACTGAGATGTGATCACACTCTGAGCACTTGCGATCAATATACTTCACCCGCAGCTGTTTTTCAGTCATTTATAACCCTCATGTCCATGTCAGAGCTACCATTCGCTGATGTTTTCGTCTGTTTTTTGGAGATTTAGTCATTGGTGACGACGCTATATCGGTTTAGTGTCTGCTTTTATATTTGGTGTCGGATTAATATTCTACTTGTTCGCTTCTGCTATTTATACTTTGATTTGCATTTCAATTAATTCTAATTTTTTCCACTTAACAGCAAATTAGAATAAAAACGGTATAAAAAGCACACAAACATACTGACAGTAATAGGTACTGTACATTGTTATGGGTCGATGATGCTAATATTTGGCACAAATCCATCAATTTCCCCTTTATGGCCGTTCTTTCTATGAATGAATTATGTAGAAGCACTGTCCATGCATGTTTCCTTGTCGGTTAGTAACGCTATATTTCATTGCACAGCTATTAGTCTATCAGGCTTTTTGGAAAAAGAAAAAAAAATCACGGTTTATTTGTTATTATTAGATTATTTTTAGATTTGCCCTCTCCTGCTGTGCATGAACAAAGCTGTTGTGGTCAGCGTATGAGGCGGCTAGGCTAACCTAGCTTCAGTTTTGATTAAATTATTTTCTAATCGGTTGCGTATTAAGTCGTGAATATACACCTGCAATGCATACTGCAGTCCTTTTTTGTATGACTTTCTCAGATATCTCACCTGTTCGCCAAAAATGACTAATTATATCCCTGGGAATATCTGACACTGGCGCATACATAATGTAATAGACGTGGCAGGCACGAAAGCTTGACAGGTGTAACAACAGTAACTAAGGAGGGCGGGGCTTAGCGAAGGGTCAATTGTCATTAAGTAATAAACAATGAAGTACAGTTTTAAAGTAAACTACCCAGCACTGTCAATACTGAAACAGGCTGCAACAGGCTATAATCGAAACCTTGATCAGTGAATTATCATAAATTACTGCACATCTCGTGTTTACCTTCCATTAATGATCTGAAGCATGACTCCAGCAATATTTGGAAACAAGGTGTTTCAAATCTCTGTCACTGAACATTTTTGAGAACTGCTCTTTGTTTTAGTTGTTATTTGAGTTCATTTAAGTTAAGTTTTGTTAATTTTGTCCTGTAAGGAGTGGAACAGCAATCATCAAAAAGCAAGAATAAGCTGAGTCCTGAGTCCAGTGATTCGCCTTCTGACCCAATGCTAAAAAGCACAGAGATGGAGATAGAAGTTTCCCCTGCAGTGCCGCATACAATCAATGCAGAATCCGCAGACGATGGTTCTGACACTCTCAGATGCTCAGGTTCACAGGTCAGTAAAAATGAACTCTTGAAAACAGACACAAACTGTAAAATGGCCACTTTATTAGGTACGCTTAAGGTAGTCTCTCATATCAGACTGTCGGCTGAAGCTCTGGGAGTTTTTACCTACTTGAATTGCCTTTAAAAGTTTACAACAACCGCGCAGATTCTAAATGATCAGGAAATCACTAGGAAATGCATGCAGACATTTAGTTTCAGTTCTTGTTTTGGTGATGCATTTCTACACTAAGATGACAGAATGTCTAAGCATACTAATTATTTTCTTTGTTCTATAAAAGATTATGTTTTTTTTGTATTTGAGTTTCCACAATTTTGTATGTTTAAGATAATCAGAGGACAATGCCAAACTTTAAAAATAGACGGCAGGTTGTTGATGTTTGTCTACCATTTTTGATGATTATGCACAAAACGGGTTGTGCAAAGGTGTTCTATTACATAATATGATGTTCGGATTGAATGTTTTGAGTGGATGAGTGTTTCTTAGTCCTACATCTTCTACAGATAATTAAAATACATATAAATACACTTGGACCACTTAATTTAATGATTGCTATCAGGATGTGAAGAGGCTTACAGCCAGCATAACAAAAAATGTTTCTGATGACCGATTCACACCCCACCAACTAGCTTTTGCAGATCACTGGAGAACACTCTACCATCCACCTGAACTACATATCTGCCACTAAACTAAACTACATATCCCATTATGCACTTCACTCACACACAAGTTACCAGATCAGCCCTGATCACACACCTGAAGCTGTTCAGGACTAATTACATCAGGGGTTCTCAACCTTTTTCACTTTGAGGCCCACCTCCTTCTCTGAAAAATTTTTGAAGGCCCACGTCTGACATTTTTTCTTAAACTGATCGTCTAGAGAAAATGCTTATTTTAATCCTTTATTTATTAGCAAAACATTTCTTTTACTTATACTATTATTATCTTATTTTTCCACAGCATTTTAAAAAGAAAGAAAAAACGAAACATATATGTGTGTATATATAATTAAATATAGAATATATAATAATATATATTTTATTTATTTTTTAAAACACACACAGATTCAACGCTCCTGAATTCTTCAGGTATTTGTTTACAACTGCAGAGTATTTGGGCCTTTTCTTTAATAAATGAATCTGTACAAGACAAAGATGACAAAAATAGCTGCTGCTTTGAATTGGCCTCACTACTATTCATCTATTGATCGTATCCATTAAAAATAAACAAAAAATAATAATACAGTAAAAACACTCTAAGTCTATTGAAACACATCGATCTGAAGGCGGTTGGGTTTTTAGGATATTATTGAAGTTCGCTGACAGTAGTGAACAGCTGTCTAGAGTCTCACTAGATCCTTCTGTATGGGCGCGTGTCCATTATAAAACACTCGCACTCACGTTATATAACTAATTTGGACAGCTATGCTGATATTTTGAAGAGTTCACACAAATAGAGCTAGCATGGTTTGTGAATCAACAGGGATGTGCGACTCTGATACGAGTCAGACGTGAGGCACTTATGATCTGGTTATAACTCTAACTAATTATTGTTACCTTTACATTTGCGTGATGGTTTGCTTTTTTACAGCTGAGCATCTAGTCCTATTTGACGTGCAGCAGTTGGATGTGCAGCCATGGTTAAGTCTGTATTTTACAGTGAGTGAGATTCTTTTTGCACCAAGTCCGATGTAATCAATAACAGAAAACGGGAAATGCCATTACACCAATCATTTTATATAAAACATATTTAATAATGAAATCAAATAATTATAGTACAATAATTAAGTTAATTTTAATTGATTGCAGAATCGCTGAGGCCCACTAGTGGGCTGTGGCCCACCGGTTGAGAATCCCTGAATTACATGGACTATATACACACCACACACGCATCTTGGCGTGTTTTCCTGTAGTGAGCATCACACAGTGTTTTTTGATTGTCTAATCATGTTTTAACCTTTGTTTATTGTCTTATTAGGCCCAATCCCAATTCTACCCCTTAACCCTTACCCCTACCCCTCGTTTTGCATGTTCCTGTGAAGGGATAGGGGTGTCCCAATTCTCTTTAGGTTGAAGGTGTAGGGCTAAGGGGAAGGGGTAGATAGCCCTTCGAACAAAGATTTTTCAGGACCACACTCGAAACCAAGGGGTAAGAAAATTTCCCAGAATACACCAGCCACAACGGCAGGATCACTGCACCCGGAAGTAAGAGCCACAAATTAGTATATTTTGCCATTAATACGAATTTTGACAACAAACAAACACATGTTTTAATATATTCATAACCGCGTTCTTGTTTTACCGTCATGCTTTTATAAAAAAACGCTAAAATAAAAACAGCTAAATTTCCGATTATCCATAATAATAACTTCTGTATAGCAGCCCCACAACATCCTGACACTTGATGACACTCGAATATCCTGTCAGAAAAGTCTAGTGGCTGAGAATGAGCTTTTTACAGTGTCTGCTATAATGTTAATGTTGTTTTTGGCGTGTTTACATAGATGAATATGGCCACGGTGTAAATGCGCAGTATAGTTACGATCTTATTGCCACATTATGTCATTATGATAACATAATATATGCCTTCAGTGATTTTCTGAAGATAAATACCAGAAAATAACACAACTGGAATAACTACAGCAGTCGCGATCGTCTGGTCATATATGAAGCAAGAGAATCATATGAAGCAAGAGATCGCAATGACAAATGATGAAGGTGCAGGTGCTTTAGTGCTGTCCCATTTGTTAGGGGTAAAAAAATTTTGAAGCTCTTTCCCTTCACACTCGTTTTTAAGGGCCAAGGGGAAGGGGGCCTTAATGTGTATTTTGCCACCTACCTTGACCTTTCGCCTGTATCTTCGATTACGCTTACCTGCATGCTCCTGTCTGTCCCTGATCGAACCTTGCCTGTAAAAACACTCTTAACTATACTTAAATAAAATCTGCAAATTTGGATCCAACCCTTGTTGTCACCCCAAATCATTACAACAGTAAGTTACTTTTCAGACATTTTAGGAATGTAACGATTTATTCAACACGCGATTTTGATATCAAGATTTGATTTCTCTCACAATTTTGTTTTTAACAAAGTGAGGTTGAAGACATATATAGTAAATTAAGTCTTCTTTAATAGGCTATTACTGCACATTTGTTGAAAATATAAAATATAACAACTGAAATTGAAAAATGTAAACAAACCCAAATTAAATAAGTTACAAATTAAACAGCAAACATGTAGTGTTTGCTTTGTTACCGCTGTTAACAAAGCAGCTCTGCGCTTATGAGCACTACTGTAATACGTATATATCTTTTAGAGGCGAGGTGAACAGAAAATACCACATAACTTGTCTAAAGACAGTTGGCCTCAGAGATTCATTCATATAAACTCCAACTCCAATTGTATCATGATTTGTTGGACATCTCAACTGATTCGAATTGTCACATATTTTAATGGATTTTCAGCCAGCTTCATACATTCACCCAAGTGCCGATCAAACAAATTCACTCAAAAACAAGCTCTGAAAGATGCCAACAGACACTATCAGGGGTACAACAAGGATCCAACAAAACCAATCAAATGTGTGTTGATGAAGTCTATATTAATACAGCTGCTATTAATAAAACATTATTAGTCAATTACAATGCAGCTATCCCCTGCATAAGAACGCACAAGTCAACTACATGGTCAGCAGGGTCATAGTGATCTGTGGCCACAAGTACCGTCGTAGAAAGGTTTATGTAATAAAGTGGCCAATGAATCAGCTCTGCTTGTCACAGTCTGTTTACTGTACTTGTCAGCCATGTGAAATCTGATGAAGTATTTACTACAAAGCATTCAGTGAAGACATTTAACTGAACTATAAAAGCTTATTTATAGTAACTAACTAACTTGAATACCTGGCATTTCATTCAGATGACTGAATCTAGTGGCTTGGGTTCTGAAAGAGAAGAAAATTCACAATCTGACAAAGGACTCTCGGATAGTAAAAGGCTCTCAGAAGAGAAAGGTGGCAGCACTTCAGTCAAGGAAAATGTGTGTCCGGTAGGTGTGTTAAGACTTGCTTACACCAACTTTCATGCTGCTTAAAAAGTTTCAGCTGTTTGACCTGATGCAATTGTGCCTCTATGTTGTAATTATTTAGCAATTATTGCCCCCCCCCCTTTTTTATATAACGTTTATTGACCCATTTTGGATATTTTATTTGACAATCAAGAAAACACAACTGTATGAGCAAGAATCAGACTTTAAATGAGCTGATATGAGTTTTTGAAAAATACCTTCCATTTAGTGTGTAACACAGCTCTGAGTAAAGTGCAGTGTATATAAATATATTGTTTCCAAAAAAAGTTAACTCTCAGATTGAGATTAACAGGATATCAGTCTATCCACAACACAACAAGAATTTTTTTGTCTGTAAAGGGATCTCACTGAGATTCTCTTCTCCATCCTGAGATTCAAAATGGTAAAAACATGAGTTTAGTCCATCAATGTCCTCCTGGGGTGCGTTTCCGAAAACCATCGTTAGCCAACTAAGGTCGCAAGTTCAATCGTTACAAACATAGTTTGTTGATTTGGCGCTTTCCAAATTTGTCGTTCCAACGAACATTCACAAACTGCGTTGCAAACTTGTATGCTTGCAACTACACCTCTGGAGCTGTAGTTAGAAACATAGTTCCTGGCTGTGTTCTATTCCCAGTTATCCCCCCTATGCCATAGTGTTTAGAACATTCTGACATTTAAGCATTAAAAGTTATCACTCTTAGGTGTAATTTTCTTTTAAAGTATTTTTACAGTTCAGTTTTAGCGATCTTCATATTGACAATTGCACACCCTTCACAGTGCACTTTGAAAACATTGATGTCATTTTAAACACAGCCGTCTCTCATGATGAAAGCTATTGATTTGATTCTACAATGCGGAAGTGCGCTTGTTTTTGCGATTGTTTTAGAACTTCCGATTCAGTCGCCTATGGGAGAAATGACTAGGAATAAAAACCTCAGAAAACGATCAAACTACTCGCTCTACAAACAAGTGTTTGCATGACTATATATAAAAAGTAGAGTAATATTATAAGAGAATATCAGTTTGCAACATCAAGCAGCATAACAAGCAGTTTTTAACCTCTGAAAAATGAATGGAAGTGAATGAGACCGGAAGTCTCAAGCCAAAAAGATTTATTGGTTGCGCCCGCTTGTACACTGAGAATAAGGTGAATAGGTGAGCTACTATTTAAAATCGGAATTTGTTACATCTCCAAAGCTTGTGAAAACAAAAAACATAGCGTACGTTAATGCTTTTATTTTATAGTAGGCTATTTATTAAGTATCTGTACTGTAGATGACATTGGCCTGTTGGTTAGAATGTTTCTGCAGTGGTTTGCATGTGTCAAATTGTAAAAGTAGATTTAAAAAAAAATAATAAAAAATAAACAATACCCTACTTAATAATAATAATAATTATAATCATAATAAGAATAATCACCATAATAATATTATTAATATTATTATTAAAGTAGGATTTTTTTCATTTTCTAATAAATAATAAATATTAAATTTCATTACTTAATAAATAGCCTCAATATTTATTTATTTATTTATTTATTTATTTATTTATTTATATGATTTATATATGACATTAGAATACGTGTTAGCTTTTTGTAAGTGATTTTAAGTTAATTTAGAATAGACTATGGAATATTCTCAATAATATTTGTAAAGGAAACACAGGCCCTATATGTGCCATTTACATGTATTTCGATAAATATGGAAAGTGAGGGGCAACGTGGCGGCGCAGTAGGTAGTGCTGTCGCCTGACAGCAGGAAGGTCGCTGGTTTGAGCCTCGGCTGGGTCAGTTGGCATTTCTGTGTGGAGTTTGCATGTTCTCTCTGCATTCGCGTGGGTTTTCACCGGGTGCTCCGGTTTCCCCCACAGTCCAAAGACAGGTGAATTGGGTAGGCTAAATTGTCTGTAGTGTATGAGTGTGAATGGATGTTTGATAGAGATGGGTTGCCGCTGGAAGGGCATCCGCTGTGTAAAACATATGCTGGATAAGTTGGCGGTTCATTCCGCTGTGGCGACCCCAGATTAGTAAAGGGACTAAGCCGAAAAGAAAATGAATGAATGAATGGAAAGTGAGTGCATGTTTTTACCAAAACTAACATTGGATTTTTTTAAATGTGTGTAAAACAATATAATTTGCACATCAAAATTATGGGCTTCTTTTCTAAAGAAGTTGTTACCACCCCGTTTAGAGCATCATTATGGGCATTTTACATTATAACTAACGTGGTTCAAACAATGGATCTAGACAGAGAAACTTCGGGTTTTGGGAAATACTCATCGTTAAGCCAAACGTTTTTTGCATCGTACTATGGTAGTTCAGCCACGAGTTACATTGTTGTTTGGGAAACGCACCACTGTTCAGCTGTACAGCATTTTTGCATGCGATCTGATCACTTTAATTTTTTATGCAAGTTGATCTGCACTGATTGTCTTTGTATTTTGCTCTTGGGATCATCCAGAAGTCCCATAACTCATTCAGGATATGCAGTAGGGCTTCCCTTAACCTAATGCCCCTAAAACATGGATTGGCGTAAAAACGTGCTATGCGTTGTCTCTTAACTGACTAAATATCTCGTCAATGGCAGGGAAAGTGTTAATATGTACATTCACTGAATTCATTTGTTGACAGTCGTGTTATTTAAAGAAATAGCCCAATGACCTCTCTTGTTTCTAAAGATGTGTGAGAAGCAGGGAGATCTCCTCCTGTGTGAAGGCCAGTGCTGTGGAGCGTTTCACCCACAATGCACTGGCCTAAACGAGCCTCCCACAGGGAAGTTTTTGTGTCAGGAGTGCACGTCTGGTGAGTGTCTGCATCGTAATTTACACACCAACAGCCTTGAAGTAATTTCATATCTTTGACAGCTGGTTTTGTGAATATTTTACTAGGTGTACACTCTTGCTTTGCTTGTAAGCGTCTGGGTGAAGACGTCAGGCGCTGTATGCTCCCCGGATGTGGAAAGTTCTATCATGGGGAGTGTGCTGCCAGCCACGCACCTACAGTACCTCTGAACCGAGCCTTTCGTTGCCCTCTCCATGCCTGCCTGTCATGTTTTATCCTAAACCCTACCAATCCATCTGTAGCTAAAGGTTGGTTTTGCTTACATTTACATTTTTGATTTACACTTAACGGCTATTTAATAATGTATATCTTACTAGTACAGATTACCTTTGCCTTCAGAAAACTCATAAATCTTGATGGCATAGATTAACGCTCTATTCACACCGGGCGTCAGCTTCAACGCTTCCCGTTCACTTTGAATGGGTGACGTCAGGCGTTGCCGAACTGCATTGTGGATCCGTCGGCACCACTTCAGTGGCGTTGTTAGCTGCAGAAGTTGGGACTTGCTCAACTTTTCAAGCGACGACGGAAGCGTCAGCCAATAAGATCTTTCATAAACCTATGAAATGTTCTGCCTTTGTACTTTGTTTTCTTTGTTCGCTCGTTACTACATTCGTACACAGAGCTAAAGTCTAGCATCTTCACACTGGCACACGGTCTTGACTAGTGCGGTTGAATGACATTTGTCCTGGGAGCACTGTACAAATGTGGCGGCGCTATTGATGCATGCTCAGGGTCCGTATGCGATATCTAGTGTACATATCTATGAGTGTTTACTATCTCAGAATAGTATTTATTAGAAATATGAAAATAGTAAAAATGTTTACCTTTATTTGTATAGCGCCTTTACAATGTAGATTGTGTCAAAGCAGCTTCACATAGAAGACTATGGTAAATTAAAACAATGTCAGTCCAGTTTTAAGGGTTTAAGTTCAGTTTAGCTCCGTTCAGTGTGGTTTAATAATCACTACTAAGAGTCCAAGCACTGAAGAGCAATTCCATCGATGCACATATGTGCATGTATACACATCTTAAGTATCAATTGTGGCTGATCTGAAAATTCTGAACTGTTTAGTCTTAAACATTGTAAACTGTAAATTGTAATCACATTATATATTGTGAAAAAATATCTATATTTTGAGATTGCATTATTAAAACACATTTTAACACATTTGTTTTGGGTTTTTTAGAAATGAAATTCATTGTGTTTTGTTTCTCAGGCCAGCTAACCCGCTGCATCAGATGCCCTGTTGCATATCACTCCAGTGATTTCTGCATTCCTGCTGGCAGTGTCACACTCACCGACAGCAACATAGTGTGTCCAAATCACTTCACCCCAAGAAAAGGCTGCCGCAACCACGAGCATGTAAACGTCAGCTGGTGCTTTGTCTGCTCAGAAGGTTAGTTCAGCTGCCTGAAACAATTTGCAGTTCACAATATATTACATGAATGGCCTTAAAAATGACTAATTTAATTCCTTTATATAATTATTTCTCTCTACTTTATCCATCTTTTTCTGCATACGACACACTGCATTTCCCATTATGGGTTGCACTTCCAGTTTGGGAAACTTTAATTCAAAACTGAAAGTAATCGCTTCAAATAACAAGGTTTAGCTAGCAAAACATGAGTGAGAGGTACATTGTGTTTTATTTTTATCTGTCATAAAAATAATGCTGGTCTCCTTGGTATTTTAATTACAGTGACATTAGTATCACAAGCATATCTGTGGCCAAAGCTCTTTTGAGTTCATGGTGTAAGACAAGGAGAAAATAATCTGGAGAAGCAAAACACAGTACAGGGGTGCGTTTTCCAAACAACGACTTAACTCGCGGCTGAACTATCATAGTACGATGCATCATTTAGGAAAAGAACGATGTAGTGACGAGTGTTTCCCAAATCTCGTAGTTTCTCTGACGCAGATCTATCGTTTGAACCACGTTAGTTCTAACGTAAAATGCCCATAATGATGCTCTAAACAGGGTGGCAACAACTTCTTTAGAGAAGAACCCCATCATTTCTTTGTGCAAATTATATTGTTTTACACGCACAATCATTTAAAAAAAAATCCAATATTAGTTTTGGTAAAAACTAGGGCTGTCAATTGATTAAAAAAAATAACTAATTAATCACACTTTTTTGTGTGATTAATCATGATTAATCACGAAAAAAAAAAAATCCTAAATACAGGCATTGGAAATATAGAAATTGAAAAATTATAATAATAAAGTATTGAATACAAACAATTGTATTCAGTGTAAAGTTGTATTGCAAGTTGAGAACATTAATTAGAAAGTAGAAACAATTTAGCTTTGTCCTCTTTAACATTTCGTCACCTTGGAATTATATGGTTCTGTCTGCGTTCTGAATGATTTTGAGATATTGAGCTTCAAAGTTTTTGCATTCCATAGCAAACAGCATGTGTGTAACATTTGTTTTTGTTTTTATAAAAGGTCTTAAAATGTAAACAACTTAAAAAAAACATCCCATAATGTAAATAAGTTATCATTTAATAAGAATATGTCAATAACTCAATTTTGACAATGTCAGACAGAACCTTATAATTGTAAGGTTACGATTTAACCAGTTGCTAAGACAGACCAGTCTATTGACATTATCGGGGACAACACACACACACACACCAAACACACACCAAACACACACACACACACACACACACACACACACAGAGTGAGAGAGAGAACAGCGCACTCCCTTCGGATCATCAACACGCACGATCGAATCAAATTTGCTTAAACTAAGCGTTTTAAAGTATGGCTTTATTATTCTGACACATCAACGTGAAGCAGACGCTTTACAAAAGTTGATCACGTCGCCCTCAACCTGAAAGTTAAATAGAAACTTACCGGTTTGCGGTTAAAAGTTAGGACCGGGAGGGAGGGGGTGGGTGTCGCGGATGAAAGTGAGTAGGTCTCCTCTATGAGCGCGCCGGCCCTGAACACACGTCGACCACAACAGGAAATGAAAAAAAAACTGCAACTGCGATAAATGCGTTAATTTTTTTTAACGCGTTAAATATTTCAAATTAATCAAGTGCGTTAACGTGCTAATATTGACAGCCTTAATAAAAACATGTGCTCGTTTTCCATATAAATTGAAATATATGTAAATGGCACATATATAGAGCCTGTGTTTCCTTTGCAAATATTATTGAGAATATTCCATAGTCTATTCTAAATTAACATAAAATCACTTACAAAACCTAACATGTATTATTATTATTGATGATTATTATTATTAAGTAGGATATTGTTTATTTTATTTCATTGAATTTTTTTGAAAAGTCTACTTTTACAATTTGACACATGCAAACCACAGCAGAAATGTTCTAACCAACAGGCCCATGCCATATACAGTACATATACTTAATAAATAACCTACTATAAATTTAAACGATTAACGTATGCTATGTTTTTTGTTTTCACAAGCTTTGGAGACGTAACATAAATTCAGCTTTTAAATAATAGCTCACCTATAGCTTTCGTCATGAGCCACATGTTCCAATTGGTATCAATGTTTTCAAAGTGCACTGTAAAGGGAGCTCAATTCTAAACATGAAGATCGCTAAAACTGAACTTTAAAATTGCTTTGAAAGCAAATTACACCTAAGAGTGATGGCTTTATTGCTTTAAAAAAATCATTCCAAGTTTAAATGTTAGAATATGGCGTAGGGGGGATAACTGGGTATAGAACACAGCCAGGAACTATGTTTCTAACTACAGCTGCAAAGGTGTAGTTGCAAGCATACAAGTTTGCGAAATGTTTGTTGGAACGACAGATTTGGGAAACACCAAATCAACAAACTATATTTGTAACGACACAACTTGCGAGCTTAGTTGGCTAACAATGGTTTTCGGAAACGCACCCCAGTATGAATCAGTATACATCTGTAATGTCGTTGTGGAAAGACTTGCTTAAGTTTTTGGGGATATTTGCGGTCTGCTGAAAGTATTTTTTTTTTAATTCGAACAAGTTGCCTTTTATTATTCAATGGCTGAACAGTGAGATTAAGGCCCTATTTTTTTTACAGTTCTTTGCTGATTGTTTACAATGTAGCTAAAGTTACTATCATCATGCAAAACATCATTGGGCACATAAAAATCGGTGGAAATGTTTCTTATAAAGAACATTTCCTTACTCAAAACATTTCCCCTGTATGTTTTCTTTTCTTTACAGGAGGTAGTCTACTGTGTTGCGAGTCCTGTCCTGCGGCATTTCACAGAGAGTGTTTGAACATCGACATGCCAGAAGGAAGCTGGTACTGCAATGACTGTCGCGCAGGAAAGAAACCGCACTACAAGGAGGTGGTGTGGGTGAAAGTGGGCCGCTACAGGTCAGCAGAATCCACCCTTAAGGCTGATTTATACTTTTGCGTCAAGTGCACGTGTATGCTCCTGCGCAGCCTTCACGTGGTCGCATAGCCCTTGCTGTGGCTGACGCAGACGCTGATGAGCACCTCTCAAAAAATTTAACTACACGTCACAACAATGCGTAGCGCAAGCTCTGTGATTAGTCGGCTTGGAAGCAGTGACGAGTGTGGGCAAAACTGACAGCCTTGAGCCAGATGAACCCAAGTGTCGAGTCCCATGAAGGAGCTCTAGATATAAATTTTTGTTTTGTGTTTTACCTAATAATTGAAGTTGTTGCACGTCCACAAGATTCCCGCCTCTCAATGAGCGAGTTTAAGCTACTTGTACATTAAGGTAGCGTTCAGAAAAAACAAAACACCTGAGATGAAACTCGACGCAGAGAAACATAAAAACCCACTGCCAGCTAGTGTTTCAGAAGTGTTATTGTAGAGCAACACAAACAGCATGCAAGGCAGGCACCGTGGGTCACGACAATTACTCGACGCAGAAGCATAAACCAGCCTTTAAAAGTGCTCTAAGCGAATTTTGATAAACACTGTTGATATTTGAAAACACCAAAACAAAAAAGCGTATATATTAACAAGACCTTGCCCCCTTTGAAATGTCTGTTATAGTTACAGACGCTCCCCTTTCTGCTGATGGGCTGCGAGTGTATTTTGGGAGCCTGTCTGACACTTTGGTCAAAGGCGTTTTTCAAAAATTGCTTATTGCACATATAACCACCCAACCTACAGTAATCTCATCTTTGCTGACTGTTTCTGCTCTACTCATTGTTAGATGGTGGCCAGCTGAGGTTAGCAATCCCAAAGACATTCCTGAGAATATTCTGCGCATGAAACATGATGTTGGAGAGTTCCCAGTTCTCTTTTTTGGCTCTAATGATTACCTTTGGACTTACCAAGCACGCGTTTTTCCTTATATGGAGGGTGATGCCAACAGTAAAGAGAAAATGGGAAAGGGAGTTGACTCTACCTATAAAAAAGGTATCTTTTTTAATAAATTACTGTTACTTGCTTTTAGTACTGCTAATTCTAATGAACTACTGCTTTGATCAGATTATCATTTTTAGCTCAGGGAACAGGAAACGTCTTGGTTATGGATATAACACTAAGGCTCAATCCCAATTCTAACCCTTAGCCCTTCCCCTTACCCCTACCCCTCATTTTGCTCATTCCCATTAAGGGGTAGGGGTGTCCCAATTCTCTTTAGCTTGAAGGCGTAGTGCTAAGGGGAAGGGGTAGATAGTCCTTCAAACGAAGATTTTTCAGGACCACACTCAAACCAAGGGGTAAGAGAATTTCCCAAAATACACCTGCCACAGCTGCACCCGGAAGTAAGGAGATCCACAAATTAGTATTTTTTGTCATTGTTATGAATTTTTACAGCAAACAAACATATGTTCTAGTATATTCATAACCGCGTTAGTGTTTTACCGTCATGCTTCTTTAAAAAAATGCTAAAATTTGCGATTTACTCCTGTATAGCAGTCCCACAACATTCTGACACTCGTTGACACTTGAATACCCTGTCAGAAATGTCTAGTGGCTGAGAATGAGCTTTTTACAGTGTCTGCTATAATGTTAATGCTGTTTTTGGTGTGTTTACATAGATGCATATGGCCACGGTGTAAATGCGTAGTATATTTACGATCTATTGCCACATTAGATCGTTATGATGACATAATATATGCCTTCTGTGATTTCCTGAAGATAAATACCAAAAAATAACACAACTGGAATAACTACAGCAGTCGCTATCGTCTGATTTCATATGAAGCAAGAGATTGTGATGACATATGATGACTTGTGCAGGTGCTTTAGTGCTGTCCCAATTCTTAGGGGAACATTTTGAAGCCCTTCCCCTTCACCCTCGGTTTTAAGGGCCATGGGGAAGAGGTAGGGGTACAAAAATAGAATTGAGATTGGGCCTATGATGTTATGTTGTACTAAATTAAGGGATTTGCTAGAAGACCAATCACTCTGAATTGTATAAAGACAGAACAATAAAATGCCTTTAAAATTGGCAAGTGCATGTGCAGCCACTCCTGCAATTTATGGTGTATAAAGCACACCTGCGAGATAAAGATTCAGCCTCTGTGGCAACAGGACGTAACATCTCAATTCCCTTTTTCGTAAACACGGGTTATGTCCATCACTGTGCTGTTCCTGTTCAGTCAGTCACTAGAAGTTATGTCATAAGACATTAGGTGAAATGTTTGTAAAACATCACAGAAGCTAAATCTGTTATTTGTCGGGGGTGATAAAGTCACAGCTCAGCTGTTATTTTAAGTCTTGATTTGAATGTGCCTAATGTTAGAGCACATCTGATTATCTCTGGAATTTGATTTCTTCAGCAAATGGCACAGTAGCTAAATGCAGATTTACCCAGCTTTGAATTCTTAAAATTTCTAATTTACTAGATCCTAATGATCTGAGTGATCAGTTAGGCTTGTATTTAGTGAGCATATTTGCAATATATTGAGGTCGTAGGCAATTTAGTATACAAATTAAAATTTGTATAAACAAGTAAAATTTCTTTAAAGTCAATTCTAAATGTAACTGGAAGCCAGTGTAAAGAGGACGGGTGTGATGTGCTTTGATTTTTTTGGTTCTGTTCAGAATCCTAGGAAGCAGCATTCTGGATGAACTGTCTAACTGTCTTTTTGGGAAGGTCGTTGAGAAATCCGTTACAGTAATCCACCCTACTGGCGATAAAAGCATGAATCAGTTTCTTACTGAAAACAAAGCATCTAATTTTTTTAACGTTTTTGAGATGATAATCTGCTAATTTAGTTACTGCTTTGACATGACTACTGAAATCAAGATCTGACTCTAGAATCTGACCAAGATCCTTCACTTTGGCACAGCAAGCTTTTTTAAGACCAAGCTAGTTTCTTCCAATTGGCCAGTGTTACCCAGTAACCGGGAGGAAACCGTCTCCATTTGAAGACTATAGAATATACGCAAGGGCAACAGCATCCAAAATCCTTTGAGCCAACCTCTGTTTGTATACAGCATTTTTCCTATGATGATCACCATAACAGACAAAAAGATGCTTAGTACTACTTGTGTACTGTGTGTGTCCCACATAAATGCGCAGTGTGCAAATGGGACACAGCAAAGCTAGGGCTGGGTCTGCCTCCTCCAAAGGCTGTGCTTGGAGGTTCACTACCTGGTCTCTGAAGGGGGTGGTTGAATCATTGGGCACAGAGCTGGGCAGGAGTCTCAGGACAATGTGAAAATAGCCCATGATTCATTGTAAAATGCCTTCAGGTCTCTGACCCTCTTGATTGATTCATGGGAACTCTGACGTGTGTCTGGAAGACACTTTGGGAGGATGCTAGCTGACCGATTACTCTGAAGAGTAAGAAAATGGGCCAATGAATGCCAATGAGTTGGCAGAGCTTGGCTCTGCAAGTGCCAGCGATTAACAAAGTGAATAGCTGGCATGTGCAAAGCGAGCCTTAGATTTTTGCTTCAGATCCTCACACTAGAGGCTAAAGAGAACCTCTGCTAAGCTGATTATGTCAAGAAAGCAATATGCCTACCAGTGCGTGTGATGACGTGTGACAGCGGTGGTCAAACTGGGCTCCTTTCCCATCCCCTGGATGTCTTGATGGTAGCGGGATGAACAGTTTTTACTAAAAGAGCAGATCCCTAAGAGAGCAACCCGGTCGGGCAACGCGTCTTTTTCAAGACGCTGTTCCGACTGTGCGTTTCTGGATATGGTGGTTCCTATCTTCGCATGATGGGCACGGGCATTGCATCATAGCTCTGGGGGTGCAGCATGTCGACACAGTGCTCGCGGACAAGGCACCCCCATTGCTCCCTGTGAAAGCAGTTAGCACGCGTGCAGATCTGAGGATCACAGTGTCGGTTTTATCTGTCACCTCCGGGCCCACGGACCCCCTACTCCTCCACAGCGCGCCCTATTCAAGCTTTAAGTAGTTGTGTCAGTTCATTCCTCAGGATGCCTGCGCCTCTGCTTGATGAAACCAGAGACCAGACGGCCATCGTGACATCAGAGGGCAAGCTGTCATATTCAAGTGACAGACCGTGCTTGCTACTGCCCTACGTGGTGCAATGCATGGTCACGGTTCTCAAGTCGACAAGATGGCTGCTATTCCTCAGGTGGTGGGCGCCGTCATCTAAAGAGGTAAGCTGAGACCCCCATCCAAGGCGGGTGGGTTATCTGTGTCTCTTACAGCCAGAGCTCACACTGCTGCGGGCCATGCCGTTTCTGCACTGCACGGCACCACCTGGCTGTGCTGCACAAAGGCAGTTCTTCCCAGGCTTAATGCGTAAGCTCCGCATGATGGTCGACTATGCTCTTATGATCTTCAAGTTGGCCGCCTATGCCCTAGGAAGGACGATGGCCACACAGTGGTCTGGAAATGCCACCCTTGGCTTGCCCCAGTAGATATGCGTCATGCCAACAAAGCTTTCGTGGCGCGCCCATATCCCAAGCATGCCTATTCGGCGACACTGTCGAGGACTTTATTCAGAAGTCCTCATTGGTGAGAGATCAGCCGTGCACGATGGAGCAGGTCATGGTCTTGGTGGGCTCGAAAGACTGCTTTCCCACCGGACCCGCTGGCTGTTCTTCGCTGAGAGCGCTCTTCCCGCGGCTCCAAGATGCTCTGCCGTCACAGCCCATTCCACTAGCTAGTGATCGCGCCGAGCCCCCCGCAGTAAGTTGATGCTCCCATGTAGCAGAGAGATCACGACCATCGTCCGAAGGCAGGGGACCACCATTTCCAGGAAAGCTCAGCATCTTGAATAAGCCAGCTGTGTTACTGCTGGAGTGTGGACTGCTAAAGTGTGAAATGTGGATTTTGCCCAGTGAAGTCCCAAGGGATAAGACCCAGGATCTGAAGCTCCTCCTCTCCACTTCACACAGGAACACAGCTTGCAGAGCTTTATTGTCTCTGAAGCAAAAGACTGATTGTATTACTATTTGTGGCAATGGCTGCACATGCAGATTGCTCTCGCCAATTTCTTTAGCCAATTTTTATACAATTGGAAGTAATTGGTCTTTAGGGGGTCGCAAACCAGATGCACCACTCAGCGACGTGCCATGCAGCACCATGCATTTTTAAATTTTACACAGTTTTCTATCAGGGTAGGCACACCGGCACTGCAAGTTGGTGGCTGTCCATGGCGCCCAGCTACGATGCAGTACACTGTTTGTGTTTCTGCTATGCCCCAGAGCACCATCTAAATACTTTTATATTAAATAACATGAGAATGTGCGCGTCCGGTGTGCGTTACTTCTCACTGTCATGCGCGGCGTGGTGTGGCACTGTGCTGCGTGGCACATCCGGTGTTTGACTCCCTTTCCAAGATAATCTCCTAATGTTGTATGACAACTTGTAGTGACTGATTAATGGGGAATGGGTGTTTAAATTAAAATGGCAAAAATAATAAAGTTCTGATTCAAATTATTTTATGGTATTCAAATTTTTATGGTATGGCATATTAAAGTTCTGTAATATTTTGTCTAAATTACTAAAAAATAAGTATGACACTTAAAATATTTTGTTGATTGGGGTCATTTTTCCCCTCTAAAATATTCCCTCTACAAAATTGAAAAATGTCCTAATTAAATTGCCAAACATTGCTTAGTTTCATCCTGTAATTATCCAGAATAAGTAGACAGGAAATTGTGAACTATCTCAAAAACAGTAGACTATCTGAGTATCTTGAAACAATTTGAAATCGATTTAGGATGGATGGAATGCGAATTGATTGTAAAACACTTTAAATGTCTTTAAAGGTGCATAGCTATGTCTTGGCAACCATCCAAGCACCATTGCAGGAGCACATACAGAACTTTTACATTCACTGCTTATGTGAAAATGTAGTTTTATTGCATAGTTCATAGTGTAGCTCAAATCTGTACTCCAAATGAAAATGGTATCTCATATCTAATTGTTCAATGTGATTCAGCTTTGGATGAAGCTGCATTAAGGTTCAAAGAACTGCAGGCAGAGAAAGAACTGCGGCAGCTTCAAGAGGACAGACGCAATGACAAGAAACCTCCACCATACAAACATATTAAGGTACAAGTCCAAGTAAGGTACAATAAATGCTAGCTTAGTACACTCACATGCCACTTTATTAAGTACACATTTTCAGCTGCTTGCTAATGTAAGTATGTAATCAGCCAATCAATTGGCAGCAATTCATGTCTTTAGTCAGGGCATTGACATAGGAGTCGGCCATGTTAATGAGAGTGAGAACAAAACTATTTAGTAGTGCTTAAGCTGTAACTTAGGCTACGTTCACACTGCGAGGCTTAGTGCTCAAATCAGATTTTTTCTCAGATCAGATTTTTTTGCCTAGCTGTTCATACTGTTGTTATAAATGTGGCCAATATCAGATTTGCAGTGTGAACAGATCATGGTCGTAAACTGACCCGCATGCGCAGAAGTATAGTTACGGACAACACAAAATGTCTAATTATGCACACAATGTGTATACTGTATGAAGCACGTTGTCAGATTATGCTTAATATGATTATTGCCCTTTTCACAGACAACCGTGGTGTATTACATGAACTGTAAAGGCTTGTTCTGCTACTACTAATTTGAAACCTAAAATAAGTCCCTTGTGATTGAAAACACTGATAATTTGTGATTTATGACAACCGCGGTACGCGTATGTCTGACTACTGGTGTAGTGAACTCATCAAGGGTTAATGAGCAGCCGCAGACTGAACTGTGAAGGCGGAGTTGGTTTATCTCCGTTTGCAGTTATTTTACTTTACTTCGTTATGAACAGCAGACACATGCAGATGGGGGGTTTGGGTGCTTGAGCTCCTGCCCTTTATTCGCTCTGAGATAATGTTCGTCCTTAAAATGAAAGTGCCCCTCCTTTGTGCATGGATCCCCTTTCCGCAACCCCCCCGGCGCTCTTTAGCATCGCGATCATCCCGTGCCCCGACCGTTAACCAGTGGTTAACAAGCACCAGTTTTGCCTTCAAAATCTTTTTCAAAATGAACAACCAACTTTCTGTGGTAAAGTAATCGCCCTGTGTGTTATTCTACTATCCTGCAGAGGTGTAGATGATGTTTGCAGCACAGAATGATGACGTATGTCACTCGAAGATTATGTAAAAGTCACATGAAATCCGACATAACCGTTTACACTGCGGTCGCATTGCAAAACATCAGATCTGTGTCTGATTTAAGACTACATATGAAAGTGACAGAAATCTGAAGTGAAAAGATCAGATTCCATGCCGTTTGGGCCGTTCACACTGTCAAGACCTGAGACACATATGGGCGAAAAGATCAGATTCGGGCCACATTTGCCTGCAGTGTGAACGTAGCCTTACGTGTCTCTTTACACTGCAAATAAGCTACGTTTTAACATGTGCACTGCTAGTGCAACTGGAGACCGATTTTAATGGATGTGTAATTAACAAATCTGCAGCAATTGCATGGTCTATATGGACCAAAATCTCTGCAGAATGTTTTCAACATCCTGTTTACAAAGAATGAAGGTCCAACTGGGTACTAGCAAGGTGTGCCTAATAAAGTGTCCAGCTTTTCAGTGCTAAATGATGACGAAAGTCTTAATTTGGTCCATCCCAATAGGTAAACAAACCAATTGGCAAAGTGTTGATAATCTCAGCAGACCTTTCTGAGATTCCTCGCTGCAACTGCAAAGTGACGGACGAGAACCCTTGCGGTATGGATTCAGAGTGCATCAACCGCATGCTGCTGTACGAGTGTCACCCACAGGTGTGTCCCACAGGTGAGCGCTGCCAGAACCAGTGCTTCACCAAACGCCAGTACTGCCAGGTGGAGACCTTCAGGACACTGTCTCGAGGCTGGGGGCTGCGCTGTGTGCATGACATCAAAAAGGTAAAACAGTTAAACTGCACTTTTCAAAACCTGATGAGCTGGTTTTAGTGTTCTTAGAGGCTGTTCACATATCGCATCTTTTACGTGCATCTTTTGAGCACCAAGCACACCTAGTTAAAAACATCTCACCTTTTCAGAATACCACAAGCGCACTGCAAGTCATGTGACAAAAACTGACCAATCAACTTTATACTAAATACTGTAATATACTGTAATATACACATTTTGGTAGACTAATTACTTCTGACAAACACAGAACACCCAGTGCTTTTGAATTTTCTCCATGAATAAAACTTGTATCAGAGCTGCAGCAGTGTTTTGATAGTTTTTCATCCTCTGAGAAAATGCTTGATGGTCACGTAATAACAACAGACAACAAAGGAGCGCTAGCGCAAAGAGTGTTGAAAATGGTGAAGGAAGTGACGCGCTCCTGCTTTCTTCACGCTTTTGGATGCGATATGTGAACATATACGTGAACATACCTCCTAAGCAGCAAGAACTTCATTAAGTAAAGTTTCACAAACTAATTTTGAGAGGAGCACGTGAAATGATCGACTACAGTTGATCCTTATCGCTAATCATTAGCTATCAGATCATTCTAAAACTACTATAAATATCCTGCCTAAACTTCATTCCATATCACCCCTGCCCCCTCTCAATCCTTCCCTTCTCCCTCCTCCTCTTTCCACAATCGGGCAACACGGTGGCTCAGTGGCTAGCGCTGCTGCCTCACAGCAAGAGGGTTATAGGTTCAAGTTCTAATTGAGCCAGCTGGCCCTGCGCGGAGTTTGCATGTTCTCCCTGTGTTTGCGTAAGTTTTACCTGGGTCCTCCTGTTTCCTCCCTCAGTCTAAAATAATGCACATAAATAAATCGTAATAACAGTCACAAGCACTTAACACATTCACATTGAATCAATCAGCACCACCATATTAGCCAAAGTACAAAGAGGGCACTTGAGAAACACCTGAACTCGTATCCCTTGGGCTCATCTATCTCCGAGCTCAGGATTCTCTCCTGGGACAGCATGCCAAACCTGCTATCATACACTGCAAAAAACGATTTACTTTGATTTTTTTGTCTTGGTTCTAGTCCAAATATCTAAAAATTCTTGCATCAAGAAACATTTTCCTGGCATCCAAAATATAATGTCTTGTTTTCAGCAATAATATGCCAATATTAAGTGAGTTTTTCCCTAAAACAAGCAAAATAATCTGCCAGTGGGGTAAGCAAAATAATCTTGTTTTTCCTTTTGACATAAGATTGTTTTGCTTACCCAATTGGCAGATTATTTAGCTTGTTTTAGGGAAAAACTCACTTAATATTGGCATATTATTTCTTAAAACAAGACATGTTTTGCTTGTCTAGAAAATTCTTCTTGATATAAGACGAAAAATCTAAGTAAGAAAAGCATTTTTTGGAGTGTAGTTGAGCATTATCTAAGTGTGAACTCTTGAAAGAAAGAAAAAAAATGCCATAGATTGAGTGAAACACAAAAATGATCGTGGTATTGTTAATTTTGCCTTTGCTTGAATAAACAAAACAGAAACTTGACAGGTGTAATGTGCTAGTAACGTGACTGAAAAACATGATTGTGCGCATTTTGATGTGCTCATCTAATGAATGAATAGCAAGATTCAATAGTCAAGTGGATTATATTATTTTATATCCTTTTGAGTATATTATTTAATAGTTTTTTTTTTTTATCCATGATATTGCATTCTGATGTAGTCAGTTAGTGTCGTATGACGTCTTTGTCATCCCATCTTTGTAAAAATGAGAAAATCTTTTCGTTTTGCTATGCATACATAAACAACAAAATCAGATGTCATCATTTTTTATGACATTTTTTAAGTAAATAAACCTGAGCATCCATGACTTTTTTTATGTTAAACGTTATTTTTTCCCCCATACACATCTCTACAATTACTATGTACCTTCAGAAATCTTGTGTGGATGTGGATATGAAGAGTTCAAATGCAAAAGCCCCTAACACCACTTCCGCCAAAAATTAGCTAATGACATTGACCGAATGCTTTAGGCATGTACTACATGTTCAACAAATATTTTTGTTTCAAATCATCTGAATCGCAGCGTCAGCGCATTCAGAAATAACAGTTTTATTTGCAAAAGCCTCTAAACGCCACTCGCCTTTGACAGCAAAAGCCGCTATATCCCGAGAACCAATTAAAAGGCACAAATCGAGTCACATGTTTTCAATGTAGCAAAGAGCTGATACGCCGGCTTTTATGAGGAGACTGTTTTATTTTACTTTCGATTTCGATTTTAAAAAATGGAGTTTGATGACTTGGATGAGCCTGTCCCACTGTCACTGAATGGCAAATGAAAACTTCCCGTACCTCAAAACTCACTGTACAGTCGAAAGTGTAACATGCATTCATAACGTGCTATGCATGAATGAGTCAGATTTACTATACATTAAATGGCAACACTGTTTTCACGAAAGACGAAGATAAGATGCTGTTCTTTTATCCCACATGGATGCTATGAGGATAAACAAGATGAAAAAGAGGTCAAGACCTTAAGTATGGTGAGGATGAATGAACAACAGCCTCTAAAAGTGTCTGAGAGACATTCTCTTATTGCCCAGTAGACCTTGTGTTTTATTTGCTAATCAGGGCTTTACATTAACACCCGCCAAATGCGGGTAGATTTCAGCTTTGGCTGGTTGAAGATCATTTTTAATTTATAGTAATAATGTAATATTCATTCATTTTCTTGTCGGCTTAGTCCCTTTATTAATCTGTGGTTGCCACAGCGGAATGAACCGCCAACTTATCCAGCACGATTTTACGCAGCGGATGCCCTTTGCAACCCATCTCTGGGAAACGTCCACACACTCATTCACACTCATACACTACGGACAATTTAGCTTACCCAATTCACCTGTACCGCATGTCTTTGGACTGTGGGGGAAAACCGGAGCACCCTGAGGAAACCCACGCGAACGCAGGGAGAACATGCAAACTCCACACAGAAACGCCAACTGACCCAGCCCAGCCGAGGTTCAAACCTGCGACCCAGCGACGTTCTTGCTGTGACAAGATTGCTGTGACAAGATAGGCCACTGCGTCGCCTAATGTAATATTATCTGTAATAATAATATATCTTAAAAGTAAGGTTCGACAATAGGAATGGCCCAATATGCGTGCAACTGTCATCTTACAATCGAGAAGCAGCATGACCGACAAAAATAGCATTCGTGCGAGCAAAAGAAAGGCAGGTGAAAACCGAATGAGAGGATGATCACTCGTCGCACAGGTGATGTGATGCAAGCAAATGTTTAAAAATGCATGCATGCTCCCGTTTCCTGGCGCAAAGAGAAAACCTAGAGAAACCTTTCCTAGAGAAAACGCAACAGCTGCGATCGGTTCTATTTGAAATAGACTGGACAAAAAGTGATGCTCGTGCACACACTGTCCTGCTGCTTCCAAAAGTAAGCAGCAGCGGTTGCCGGTTTTGTTTTAAGTATTCTTTGAACAGAACAGATTATGGGCCTAATGTTACCCGTGTGCGCGTGATCATCCTTCCATTATCACACGTTATGTTTTTCACCTGCTTTCTTTTGCTTACGGTTATTTGTGTTAATATGGTTTAATTATCATTGTTACAATAATATTGCTTTAATAGGAGATTAACTCCCTATGTATGTGTAGTTAACTAGTGATCTGAGAAACCTTAGCCTGGACAGACTAGGCATAGTGCATAGTTTTAGATACATGGCAATAATTTTTTTTTTTTAATGTAAATTTTTTTAAGAAAGGTTTTGTTAAATAAAAAGAGTATGTAAACAGCTATATTTTGCATGTTTTGACATATTATTTAACATTTGTTGCTAAGAAAAAAAATATTTATTTGTTTTTGGTGTGGTCAGAGATACATTTGGTAAATCCTCAGTGTTGAGCCCTGAAAAGTCTTGTGAAATTAAAAACCTATTGCAATGCGACACTATGAAACCACAGCTCATTTGCTCATGCACATTAAGCAAGTTCATACACACAAATAAGTGAAATGAATGAGGAGGCGTGTGGACATAACACAAAGTCTAAATCAAGCAATTTTAGCATGCCAAAGTCAAGTTCATGCATATAAAATATATTTTCCCAACAACAAAATTGTGGCTAGTGAAAATGGCGAGGGGCTAGTAATGTTGGAAAACTACTAACCACAGTGGCTGGTGATCAAAAAAGTTAATGTCAAGCCCTGTTGCTAATGTAAGCTATTTTTAAAAATATAAATATAATGTATATAACTATACATTATTTATATTACTTCACACTATACGTCTGATTTTCCCAGAGATGGGTTGCGGCTGAAAGGGCATCCGCTGCGTAAAATCGTGCTTGATAAGTTGGTGGTTCATTCCGCTGTGGCGACCCCGGATTAATAAAGGGACTAAGCCGAAAAGAAAATTAATGAATATACGTCTGATACGCTTTTTATATTAATGGACAACTCACAGATATTGATGTTTCACAATGTTTTACACTACATTATTTCAATCTAACAAGCTTAGTTTAAAATGTTTGAAATGTTTACACTGCTCGACTTACATTAAATCTAAATCCCAAATATCAGAAATGACAACAATTTAATGTCAATTTTATTTTTATTATTATTTTTTTTTATTTGCACTTACTTGACAGATATTATTCATTTCAAGAGTTCACACTTAGATATTGCTTGATGCTAATAGCAGGTTTGGCATGCTGTCCCGGGAGAGAACCCTGAGCTCGGAGATAATTGAGCCCAGGGCTCCCGCCTGGTCGATTGAGCATGTAAGGGGAGTACGAGATCAGGTAATTCTCGGGATCTCCCCGTGATAAAGGAAGAAAGGCGGAGAAGAGGTGGATGGGGGGTTTCTTCGGAATACGAAGATAAGGGAGTACATTTTGCTAGGCTACTTATAGTGAGTTTGGGTTCATCTGATTGGCTAACTAATGATTGTTGATGAGAGCCAGCTGCAGTCAATCATATCACGTGCTCCTCTCGAAATTAGTTTGTGAAACTTCACTTATTTTCCTTCTGCTTTGTCCCTGGTTTACCAGGGGTTACCACAGCGGAATGAACCACCACTTACTTGACAGATTTATGTGTTTTTTAATTTTAGGTGGTTTGTGTAATGTGTTTTATGTTTGGTAAAATAATTTGCATCTTGGGATATTTTTTTACTATTTACACTGTCTTGTCCCAATGGGGGATTTAGAGGGTTTTGCAACAAAAAAAGCCCAAGTGGATTTAGCTGGTTTTGACGCAAAAGAAAATCTACTTTATTAAAAACCAAAGAATTGTCTAAAGTTAAATTTTTGAAAAATATATATTTTATTTACTAGCTAATAACCGTATCATTACCTATAAAATGAAACCTCTCAATCTAATCAGAAGAGCCTGATAGAAAATGCTCTTTTGCAAGAAAAAAAAAGGTCTGATGGATTTAGAGGGTTTTGCATCTGAGCTCTTCATATAATTAGCTTTAGTTTTTCAAGTCTGATTTCTAAATAAGTCCTTTTTTTAGGGAGGATTTATTAGTGAATATGTTGGAGAGGTGATTGATGAAGAAGAATGCAGAGCCCGGATTAAACATGCTCAGGAGAACAATATTGGCAATTTCTACATGCTAACATTGGACAAGGTGAGTTTCTAAAACTACAAAACAATAGTACTACAAAGTTTCCAAAAGTCTACTTTTATGGGAAGCTGAACAGATTCCTTTGTGTTTTCTGGAAGGATCGAATTATTGACGCCGGGCCCAAGGGAAATGAAGCTCGTTTTATGAACCACTGTTGTCAGCCAAACTGCGAGACCCAAAAATGGACAGTCAACGGAGACACACGTGTTGGGCTTTTTTCACTTACAGATATCCCTGCTGGTAGGTCAAACTCATCTTTATGGTGAATATATTAAGGTTCTTTTAAAGTGTCTTGTATGGGGACTAATATTTATGTACTAATGTTTTCTTCACAGGCACAGAGTTAACATTCAACTATAACCTTGAGTGTCTGGGCAATGGGAAGACTGTCTGCAAGTGCGGTGCATCTAATTGCAGTGGGTTTCTGGGAGTGAGACCGAAAGTAAGGAGATTATGCACAGAGATTATCTTATCTAAAGTTTAATGTTGTCTTAGTTAGATAAAAATTGATAATTGGTTTGGTCAATCGTTTTCTTAGAATAATAATAATATTAATATCAATAGTAATAATAATAATATCTTTCTTTAGATTATGAAGTATTAGAAGAAGAATTGAAAAATATTGATTATTTATTAAACAGTACTACTACTAATACTACTACTACTACTACTACTAATAATAATAATAATAATAATAATAATATAAGAGGAAGAATGTTCTTACAGTGGGGGAATGAGTATAATATATGTTTATTCCTGAGAATAATATTTCTAAAGGAGCTGTTGACGTGGAATTAAACTAGATTTTGAAAAAAAAAAAATACAAACATAATAAAATAACACAAAGAAATCTACAATAAAACAATAAAAATACAATACAATTCAATCTGTAAAATGGTTATGTGTAATAACAATGAAATGATGCAAGAAGAAAGTACTGAACTACTGTAACGTATTTAATACTTTATATAAACTGCTTTTTGGTGATGGCAGCGTAAAGACGCCTCTCATATGGAGAATGAAGTCTCATGCATTGCTCAGGTGTGAATTTTTTCACAGACTTCAACAGAGTGTAAAAATCTTGATGGTTTTGTGGGTCTCGTCTACCAAATCTGATCTTTAATTTGTATTTTATATTAGATTCAAGCCAGGTGATTGGCTGAGCGATTCTACAGCTTGATTTTGTTTCTCTGAAAGCATTTGAGAGTTTCCTTAGCTGTCTTTTGGATCATTGTCTTGCTAAAATGTCTACTGTGGTTTCATCTTCATCATCCTGATATTGCAGATATTGGACTAAAGCAGCTAATACAGTGCATCCGGAAACTATTCATGGCGCTTTACTTTTTCCACATTTTTTTATGTTACAGCCTTATTCCAAAATGGATTAAATTAATTTATTTCCTCAAAATTCTACACACAATACCCCATAATGACAATGTGAAAAAAGAGTTTTTGAAATTGTTGCAAATTTATTAAAAATAAAAAAAAAAACAGAAAAATCACATGTACAGAAGTATTCACAGCCTTTGCTCAATACTTTGTTGATGCACCTTTGGCAGCAATTACAGCCTCAAGTCTTTTTGAATATGATGCCACAAGCTTGGCACACCTGTCTTTGGGAATTTTTGCCCATTCCTCTTTGCAGTACCTCTCAAGCTCTATCAGGTTTGATGGGAAGCAACGGTGTGCAGCCATTTTCAGATCTCTCCAGAGATGTTCAATAGGATTTAGGTCTGTCGCCCCAGTCTGCGGTCAAGAGCACTCTGAAGCAGGTTTTCATTCAGGATGTCTCTGTACATTGCTGCATTCATCTTTCCCTCTATCCTGACCAGTCTTCCAGTTCCTGCTGCTGAAAAACATCCTCACAGCATAATGCTGCCACCACCATGCTTCACTGTAGGGATGGTATTAGCCTGGTGATGAGCGGTGCCTGGTTTTCTCCAAACATAACGCCTGGCATTTACTCCAAAGAGTTCAATTTTAGTCTCATCAGACCAGAGAATTCTTATGGTCTGAGAGTCCTTCAGATGCATTTTGGCAAATTATAGGCAGAAAGTGTCTTCCGTCTGCGCACTCTACCATACAGGCCTGATTGGTGGATTGCTGCACAGATGGTTGTTCTTCTGTAAGGTTCTCCTCTCTCCATTGAAGAACGCTGGAGCTCAGAGAGAGTGACCATCAGGTTATTGATCACCTCCCTGACTAATGCCCTTCTCCCCCGATCACTCAACTTAGATGGTCGGCCAGCTCTAGAAAAAGTCCTGGTGGTTCTAAACATCTTCCACTTACGGATGATGGAGGCCGCTGTGCTCATTGGAACTTTCAGAGCAGCAGAATTTTTTCTGTAACCTTCCCCAGCCTTGTGCCTTGAGACAATCCTGTCTCAGAGGTCTACAGACAATTCCTTTGTCTTCATGCCTGGTTTGTGCTTTGACATGCACTGTCAACCCTGGGACCTTATATAGACAGGCGTATGCCTTTTCAAATCATGTCCAATCAACTGAATTTACCACAGGAGAACTCCAATGAAGCTGCTGAAACATCTCAAGAATGATCAGTGGAAACAGAATGTACCTGAGCTCAATTTAGAGCTTTATGGCAAAGGCTGTGAATACTTATGTACATGTGATTTTTCAGGGTTTTTATTTTTAATAAATTTGCTACATTTTCAAAAACTCTTTTTCACATTGTCATTATGGGGTGTTGTGTGTAGAATGTTGAGGAAATCAATGAATTTAATCCATTTTGGAATAAGGCTGTAACAAAATAAATGTGGAAAAAGTGAAGAGCTATGAATATTTTCCGTATGCACCGTATTAACTTACAGTGATGGAGGACAGAGGGTTGCTGAATAACTACTGAGAGATTTCAGATGCTGTCTGGGCTTTCACTGCCTTTCCACACCTCCCTTTCTTCATGTGTTCAATTATTTTTCCCTGTGTCATTTCATTTTATTACGCATAACTTAATTTCTAAACTAATTAGATTAGTTTTCTTTGCATATACGGGTTTCCTTGGTTGTTACCAATATCCGGTGAAAATTTCAAGTCAACAGCACCTTTAGAAATATGTTTTCTGAGAAAAATGGTGACAATACTATTTTTGGTGGAAAATGTTATCTAATAATCATGGTAATTTTTGATAAGATTTTCTTGATGAATAGAAATCTCGTTAAACATTCATTTGAAATAGAATTCCCATTTGATCAGTTTAAACATGTCCTTATTAAAACATACTGTATATAACCCAATATTTGTGAACGATAATGTACTGTACATGGCTTCCACAAAATATGAAGTACCACTGATAAAAAGGAGGAACAATATTAATAATATAGGGAGTGCAGAATTATTAGGCAAGTTGTATTTTTAAGGATTAATTTTATTATTGAACAACAACCATGTTCTCAATGAACCCAAAAAACTCATTAATATCAAAGCTGAATATTGTTGGAAGTAGTTTTTAGTTTGTTTTTAGTTTGAGCTATTTTAGGAGGATATCTGTGTGTGCAGGTGACTATTACTGTGCATAATTATTAGGCAACTTAACAAAAAACAAATATATACCCATTTCAATGATTTATTTTCACCAGTGAAACCAATATAACATCTCAACATTCACAAATATACATTTCTGACATTCAAAAACAAAACAAAAACAAATCAGTGACCAATATAGCCACCTTTCTTTGCAAGGACACTCAAAAGCCTGCCATCCATGGATTCTGTCAGTGTTTTGATCTGTTCACCATCAACATTGCGTGCAGCAGCAACCACAGCCTCCCAGACACTGTTCAGAGAGGTGTACTGTTTTCCCTCCTTGTAAATCTCAAATTTGATGATGGACCACAGGTCTATGGGGTTCAGATCAGGTGAACAAGGAGGCCATGTCATTAGTTTATCTTCTTTTAGACCCTTTCTTGCCAGCCACGCTGTGGAGTACTTGGACGCGTGTGATGGAGCATTGTCCTGCATGAAAATCATGTTTTTCTTGAAATGTTTCTTCACCTTGCTAGCATCTGAGTCGGACTGGAGTTCTCTGGCCTTTACAGATCCAGCCAAGGCCCCATCCATCTGGCCCATCAAGACTCACTCTCATTTCATCAGTCCATAAAACCTTACAACAATCAGTCTTGAGATATTTCTTGGCCCAGTCTTGACGTTTCTGCTTGTGTGTCTTGTTCAGTGGTGGTCGTTTTTCAGCCTTTCTTACCTTGGCCATGTCTCTGAGTATTGCACACCTTGTGCTTTTGGGCACTCCAGTGATGTTGCAGCTCTGAAATATGGCAAAACTGGTGGCAAGTGGCATCTTGGCAGCTGCACGCTTGACTTTTCTCAGTTCATGGGCAGTTATTTTGCACCTTGGTTTTTACACACGCTTCTTGCGACCCTGTTGACTATTTTGAATGAAACGCTTGATTGTTCGATGATCACGCTTCAGAAGCTGGCAATTGTAAGAGTGCTGCATCCCTCTGCAAGATATCTCAGTATTTTTGACTTTTCGGAGCCTGTCAAGTCCTTCTTTTGACCCATTTTGCCAAAGGAAAGGAAGTTGCCTAATAATTATGCACACCTGATATAGGGTGTTGATGTCATTAGACCACACCCCTTCTCATTACAGAGATGCACATCACCTAATATGCTCAATTGGTAGTAGGCTTTTGAGCCTATACAGCTTGGAGTAAGACAACATGCATAAAGAGGATGATGTGCTCAAAATACTCATTTGCCTAATAATTCTGCACTCCCTGTAGAGCACCAGTAATAACTAATAATGAAGAGTCGTGTGACATGAATGATGCTAAAAATTCAGCTTTACTGTATTTCGGATACAGTAAATGTAGACTTCTTTCAAAAACTTTCCAAAAAGGAGTAGTTTTATATATATTTTAATACAAAGCATTCAAATACAGCAATCGTTTCTGCTTTAATAAGTGATTATGGTTACACATCAACTCTGTCCTTCAGAACAACCCTCCATCAGACGATAAAGGCCGTAGGCTGAAGAAGAAGCGCAAATCCCAGCAGGAAGTGATCAAGGAGCGAGAGGATGAGTGTTTCAGCTGTGGAGATGGAGGACAGATTGTGTCCTGCAAAAGACCAGGCTGTCCTAAAGTTTACCATGCAGACTGCCTCAATCTCACAAAGAGACCTGCAGGTCAGACTTCTTATCAATGATGAAAAAAAAACATTCTGCTATAAAGCAGTTCAATGGATGACAAAAGTGTCAATATCCAGGTCGATTCAGTTTTCAAGTTTTGTTCTCATTTAAAAGCTGTGTACATGTGACGAAACCTGGGGAAAAATTAAACATACTCTACTTTCTATGTTTATGATGTGAAGCGTTGCAGACATGGCATCTGTTGTCGTGCACTAGGACAGGGTGTCTGCAGGGTCTTAAAAAGTATTAAAAGTTGATAAATCAATTCTGAGAAAATTAAGGCCCTTAATTAAAAAGTCTTAATCGAGATTTTATGAGGTCTTAAGTTTTGTTTTGTCTTAAGCGTTGTCCAAAGTGTTTAACTAAAAAAAAAAGCCATTGTTAATATTGTATAAATATATAGCCGTTGTATAAATATATTTATTTTCCTCCTAATATTAACAACGGCGTGCTCAATCCATGTGATTGGTTAGTGCTGGGACGTGTCCAGCCAAGCTCCTCAGTCCAGGTGATGTCACATAATTTGCGACAAACGTGGGAAGGTGATGTGAGGCTCTTCACATGTAGCGAAACAGACGGCAAAATGGGAAAATGTAAGTTTGCGTACTCCTAGTTGAAGAAAGACGAGTTTAAACAGTGGCTAAAACCGGTCGCTGAAAACAACATAGTTATTTATTATTTCAAGGTTAGTTTCTTCTAAGCTTATCTGAGTTCTGTTGCATGGTTGTGCGCTATTGATTTATTTAGCTACAACTGTTTATTAACAACTGTTTATTTAGTTAAAGGTTTGATATTGATTAGAACTTGAAGTGGCGATGAAATATTCTGAGAAGGTCTTTAAAAAGTCTTAAAAAGATATTGAAATTACCTTTAGGATTCCTGCATATACCCTGTCCACACCAGAAGAAATTATCGAATCTTGCGTCTTGTCATTTACAGCACCCCATGATACCCGGCGTCATGCTGAAATCTGGAAAAAAGCATGTAGTCTGAACCTGGGTTTAAACCTTTTTGAGCTCTTTATAAGAAAATTAATTAAAACCATGTGTACACACATAGTACAGTGAGTGCAGTTAGTCCAGCACACAACATTGTTCTGGATGTTTGGTAAGTTTTGTCCCAAAATATACATAAAATAACATTTATATATATTATTAGCCCCCCTGTTTATTTTTTCCCCAATTTCTGTTTAACCGAGAGAAGATTTTTTCAACACATTTCTAAACATAATAGTTTTAATAACTCATTTCTGATAACTGATTTATTTTATCTTTGCCATGATGACAGTAAATAATATTTGACTAGATATTTTTCAAGACACTTCTATACAGCTTAAAGTGACATTTAAAAGGCTTAACTTGGTTCATTAGGTTAACTAGGCAGGTTAGGGTAATTAGGCAAGTTCTTGTATAACAATGGTTTGTTCTGTAGACTGTCAAAAAAATGTGCTTAAAGGGGCTAATAAATGTGACCTTAAAACAGTAATAAAAAAAATTAAAAACTGCTTTTATTCTAGCTGAAATAAAACAAACAAGACTTTCTCCAGAAGACAAAATATTATCAGACATACTGTAAAAATTTCCTTGCTCTGTTAAACATAATTTGGGAAATATTTAAAAAAGAAAAGAAAAATCAAAGGGGGGCTAATAATTCTGACTTCAACTGTGTATGTATATATATATATATATAATAAAAGCTTACCAATCAGGAGTGTGTTTCTCAAACAACGATGTAACTCGTGGCTGACCTATCATAGTACGATGCATCGTTTGGGAAAAAAACGATGTAGTGACGAGTGTTTCCCAAAACCCGTAGTTTCTCTGTCACAGATCCATCGTTTGAACCACGTTAGTTCTAACATAAAACGCCCATAATGATGCTCTAAACGGGGTGGTAACAACTTCTTTAGAGAAGAACCCTATAATTTCTTTGTGCAAATTAAATTGTTTTACACTCACGCGCATTTAAAATAAAATCCAATATTAGTTTGGATAAAAAACATGCACTCACTCTCCATCTTAATCGAAATATATGTAAACGGCACATATATAGAGCCTGTGTTTCCTTTACAACTATTATTGAGATAATATTCTATTCTAAAACATAATATCACTTACAAAAGCTAACACGTATTCTAATTTCATATATAAATCATATAAATAAATAAATAATGAGGTTATTTATGAAGAAATTAAATCTAATATTGATTATTTATTAGGAAATGAGAAAAATCCTACTTTAATAATAATATTAATAATGGTGATTATTGTTATTATGATTATTATTAATATTATGTAGGAAATAGTTTATTTATAAAAATTTTTTGAAAAGTTAACTTTTACAATTTGACATGCAAACCACTGCAGAAACATTCTAACCAACAGGCCCATGTCATCTACAGTACAGATACTTAATAAATAGCCTACTACAAAATAAAAGCATACGTAAGCAGACGTAACATAAATTCTGCTTTTAAATGATAGCTCAGCTATAGCTTTCGTCATGAGGCTGTGTTCAAAATGACAATGTTTTCAAAGTGCACTGTGAAGGGAGCGCAATTGTAAACATGAAACATTAAAACTGAACTGTAAAAATACTTTGAAAGCAAATTACACCTAAGAGTGCTGACTTAAATGCTTTTTTTATATATAATTCCAAGTTTAAATGTCAGAATGTTCTAAACAATATGACATAGGGGGATAACTGGGAATAGAACACAGCCAGGAACTATGTTTCTAACTACAGCTCTAGAGGTGTTGTCGCAAGCATACAAGTTTGCGACGCAGTTTGCCAATGTTCGTCGAAACGATGGATTTAGGAAACACCAAATCAACAAACTATATTTGTAACAATGCAACTTGCGACTTTACTTGGCTAACAATGGTTTTCAGAAACGCACCCCAGGTTGTGAATTTATTGTATTGAAATGTCTGTGACCACTAGAGCCCAATCTACACTTATTATTTTTTTTTTGATTACACATACTCCAGCTTAGGTCCACAGTTGACCTTTGAAATGTTTCCTCATTTGAATATACTCTCACAGATGTTCCATGCATGTTTGTTCTTCTCCTGGCCAGCAGGGGTCAGTGTTTGCTCAATCTCTCCACACAAGATATAACCCACGAAAACATCTTTGTATTCTGTCATGCCGGAGTTACACAACTGAGGGTACTTTCTAACTTTTTTGCTTTCATCTTTGTGGCAATCCACTGTTGCTGTAGCTTGCGTGATTTCCAGTCTATTCTTTTTACGCAATTCTTCTTCAGCTGCTTATGAAATGACATCCCCAAGGTACGGTTGCCATCTTGTTAAAAAACTATTTACTGCAACAAAGAAAAGACGGCAAAAAACGAATAAAATGTGCACGTGCCACAAAAATGCAATGGCGTGCCTACAATACTACTAATCTGATGACAAAATTCAGTCACACACACTGTACACTGACCCTTGTATACACATAAAAGATGAACCATACTTTAGGCTTAACCAAACCTGGTCAAAAGTTGCCATTTTCTTTATACTCCCGACTAAATACACCAGTAGAACCAAACTAGAAGTGTGAAACCCTTCAGAATCCAAACATCACTTAGACATTATTAACCAATATGAACATTCAGCGAATTAGTGAATCCATTCCATGATGGCAAAGATTATCAATGAATAACTTGTCTTGTATTTCAGGACGTTGGGAGTGTCCTTGGCATCAGTGTGACTTGTGTGGACAGGAAGCTGCTTCCTTCTGTGAGATGTGCCCTAGCTCCTATTGTGTCGAACATCGAGACGGCATGCTTTTCATATCCAAACTGGATGGGCGACTATCATGCAGTGAGCACGACCCCTGCGGCCCAGAGCCCCTGGAGCCTGGCGAGATTCGGGAATACCCTGGAGAACTTAGGCCAACCTACCCTATAAACATCATCAAATCTGCCAAAAACAAATCCCAGACCCTAAAAATCCCTAAGGCTGTCCCGCAGGCTCCTTCTCCCTCTGATGTAGCCCCTCAGGTCTCCTCCAGCCCCTCCTGTAGCCCTCCACCACTCACAATCTCTTTAAATGGTCCATATTCCCCCATTTCGCCGTATGAAGAAAAAAAAGAAGAGAAAGAAAGCATGACGCTATTAGAAAAGGATGGGGAGAAGAGCGTAACTCGAGAGAAATCAGAACGACTTAGGATAAAGAAGAAAACTGAAGTATGAAGGTTGAAACTAACGGAGCAGACTGATCTGGGGGTTCAGTTTCCCTCTAGTCCCCTATACTAGCCATGTTCTTGTTTTCTGCTGAAGGTGTTTCGTGTGCTTCGAGTTCCAGTCATCTACCTTTCATTACAACATACTTGAAGATGCTCAAAACAGTTTGGGTCTCATTCCGCAAAATCTCTTGCAGATTGTACAATATGAAAATGAGATTTAAGGCACTGATTTCAACACAGATAAAGCGGTTCTCACTTCGTGCAGCATCATGGAAGGTCATGATTTTGGCCAATGTAAGGGCTCATTCACACAGAACGCGTCTTTGTGTCTTAAAAAAAGGCAAATGAGATGCAGTGACAAAAGCCCCTTTCATAGAGTGAAAATTTCCGGAACGACTTTACTGGTAAATTTAAAAAAAAGTGCAAGGATGTTACGGAATTATTCTGGAAAAGACCAATCACACATCCATTCCAAAATACTGGTAAATTTCAAGACATCATTAACCAGAAATGACCTCTAAATGGCTGCACTTGTATTTGTAACTGTTTGACTACATTACAAACTCTGTGAATGGATAAGTATTGTGAACAACTTGGATGAAAACATATAGAGAAACACTTTCGCATGTCGAGATGTACATAATACGTGTGTGTGCTGGCGCTCACCGGCTGCTTCACATGCAAGCGCGACGCGTCACGCAACTGAAGGAAGCAGAGCTTGAAGGTAAACAAACAACAGCGTATCATAAACATTGTATCGATAATTATTTACACAGTTGGCATTAAGAAGAAACCTAGAAACGTTATCTGAACATCCAGCAGCTAAATGTGTCTAGAAAAATATTCAAAGGCTTTTATCTTCATAAACAGCGTGGATGTGAATGCGTCTGAATGTTCTGATTGGCTAAAGTAGATGTCTCAAGTCAGCGCGTTCTAGACGTGAACGTGCTCTTTTCGGCAATCTTCCTTCTGCGTTCACACAGCGCAGCATTCCCGCAAATTACCATTAGAGTTACAACTTCTCTTTACGGAAAATAGCCGGAACTTTATCTGTATTTTCAAAAAGTTCACACATACAGACCTTTCCAGAAAATTGCTGGTAATTTTCCGGAAAGGTCTGTATGTGTGAAAGGGGCTAATGACTATAGAATACACAAGACATGTCACTCGTATCTTTTTGAATGGGGAAAAGTGTAACTGTCAATATGGCGATAAATCCTCGCCCACTAGTACAGGAGCCAATCATCAATCGCTATATATGGTGAAAAAAGCCCGCCTTCTAGTACAGAAGCCAATCATCGATCGCTATAGACTGACGGTACTCTGGGGGAGGGGCTTGGACCAGACGTGAGTTACCGCAGATATTAACTGTCTCATTTCAGAGGCTACATCCTTCGAAGGATGCAGGCTTCAAAGGTGAGTCCTTCGAAGTCCACACAGGCCGAACCGAGCATTTTGAAATTAGATGATCTAGCCTACAGTGGACAGATATCATCACCAGGCAACCATAACCGCGCTGTTAATAAGCAGTAATATAAATTTGTAATGACTTTTTTTCAAAGTGATTTTAAAACTTATTGTAAGCGATCTGAAGGTAAAACAAGTTTTACAAAAGCTGGAAATATATTTCCTTTGATCCATACATGTACACGTAAACATGTAAACTGTCTATAAAATCCCTCTTTAGTAAGACATGTCATACTCTTTGTTTTTTAACATGTGTTTAGATATCCGAATAAAATAAACTTAATTCATACATTTAAACCGGTGTTTCCTTTTAAGAGCGTCCTGTCGTTATCAGCGCGCAATGAATCTTGGGATGTTCGAGGCCACGAAGGATCCACCGGTTGTGTCCTACCTGAGAAACGAAGGACGCACTTTGAGGCTGCGTTTGAAGGAGCCTTCAAATTTGTTTTAATTGAGACATCCTTCGTCACACCGCGATGATGCAGCGCACTTCGAATGCATCCTTCGTAGGATGCAGCCTCTGAAATGAGAGACAGCTATTGTGTGATTTTTGATGTTCAGAAATGAAACTAAAGAGACAGTTTTTGTTTAATTTTATTGGCGATTCCTAATATGAAATTCAATCATAAGCTTGGCAAGCAATTTTGGAGAATTTGACGTTTCCCCATTCAAACAGAATGCTCGAGCATACTGCCCGAGAGGTGTTTCAAAGTCGGCCGCCGAGTGAAATGACTTGCCTCAAAGAGCTTAGAATGACCAAGAGGCGACACTCAATAGAACGTCCCACTGCAACAGCAGCGCCCAGCAACAGCCCTGGATTTCGCCATTTTGGAGTAAAAGCGATCGGCTGCCTATTGGATCTTATAGCTGTCGCGATGGCAAGCAGCTGCTTTGTTTTTAATTTATTTATTTAAAAAGCGCATTAAAGCTAGAGGGTCGCCTCTTGGTGATTCTATGCTTTTTGTTTGCCTTAGGGACTTTGGCAGTGATCAAGAATGATTTTTGAAAAATCACAATGCTTGCCCCCTGCCCCAAGCTCTTCTGATTGGTCCACTGCTTTGGAACTGATATCGATGAGCAGCGCTATGTGCAAACTGTTAAATTCTTTTAACTTGACCAGCATCTAAAACAAATCTGAAAAAAGACGAGAGTTTAATGGTCACGTGCATTCATCGAATGTGTTTACATTGTAAAATAATGGAAAAGTAGCGCACTGGAAGAGAAAAACATGTTCTGTGTGAATGGCCCCTAACAATGTTACAATCTTATTAATTCTTGCAACACCTGGCATGATGTTGATGTAAATACTGTATAATACTAAAGAAGAGAAATGCCATTGCATTCCTCATTGAGTCAAATACTAATGTCTGGTAGTGTTACCAAAGCACTTGCATTGGTGCTGTAGATTTGCTCTGTGAGCAAATGGTACAGAACTTAAGCTTAGGTTACTTTTTTTCTATTAAATAACTGGTTCATATATTAAAGTCCAAAGTATACTTCTGTATTTGCAAATTCTATATGCACAAATGCCTATTTGATCTTTGGTCATACGGATTATGTCCAAAGACAAAAAAAAATGTATGAAGTGTCTACTTTCCTCCAAGTTTGAGAAGTGAAGCCAAAAAAACCCAGGGAAGCCACTTTTAAATGATGACCATAAAAGTTCCCTCACACAACAATTAGTTATCCCCACTTACGTATTAAATTCTGTCGTACAGTGCTGTGAAAAGGGACGTACACAAGATGATTGGACGTAAAAAAAGTGATCGATTGGCTCATATTTAAAATTTCTGTAAAGAGAGGTCATGCTTTGATCTTCCTTTGGTCTCAAGCAGACACGTGATGTGATTTCGCAGGTCAGAGTTCACCAAGCTTAAACTGCAATGCAGCGAACTGCGAAACTTGTTGCCTCATTTGCATGCATATGAATGGAAGTCTGAGGCGAAAAGGGCAGTGTAACCGCAGTTTAACACGTATTATCATGTCCACAAGACAGGATCTGCAAAGAAACTGGGATTAAAAGATCTGTAAAATATCTGTGGTCAGCTGCAGCTCAAGAAGCAGTAAGCTGTACACTTTGTAAATTTTATAGCATTTTGAACTATACTTTTTAAGCTTATTCATAACTGCTGGAATCTCCACAGCAGCATAGTATACACAGCTGTAAAATAGGATGCTTCAATCACACAACAGAAGTCACGGTTTGTGGACGTTTAATCAGGTTTATTTTGTACAGTAACTCAGCTATAGTCCCTCTCTATACAGCACTATATATTTACCTGTTTTAGTGGGCATCCTGTCACATTTGCAGCAAGTAGATGAGCGTGTATATGTCTGTGTGGCTCATTCATCGTTGCAAAAAGGCTGAATAAACTCCACAACTACATCAAAGAACCATTAGGAAACTTCCTGATTCGGTTTTTACTTTGGCGTTTGTGACTGTGGGTCTCTGGTTCATCGCATCTCAGTTGTTGTCTGTTATTTTGCTGCATTTATCTGACATCCAACCCTGGTTGTCCTGCTGTGAAGCAAAATGCCAGAAGAGTGGGCAAGGAGAACCAGCTCATTTGCATTTAAAGGAACAGGCACAAAACAGCTAAAGTTCCCTCGAACCCAAAAATTGACATTTTCAACAGGGTTTAATAAATGCTATTTTCAGCTGAAACTTAACAGACACTTTCAAGGTGAAGGATTATAATATGACTTTTAAGACTAGTCTTGCATATTTTATTCACCCCAATATAGGCCAGTTGGGTTTGCATATTTTCATGCAACAACTTCTGCTTGACCACGCAGAGAATATACTTAACCCACAATCGAATAGCTTGTCTGTATTTAGTATATTTTTTTTAGAAACTGCAGGCCGAATTTGATCTTTATATACTGATAACTTTGTCCATTAAATTACATTAAGCATTTTTTATGTTAATTATTTTAAGCCTATTACAACCCAAGCTGGCATCAGAGAATTAGTGGTGACAAAATATGACTGTGTTGTCACCTCAAGTTGACTGCGACTGGTCCCGTCTAGACCAAAATGAACGACACCTGACTGAAATGAGATTGTACGCACCTGTGTGAGAGGATGTATCTTTCCATACCAGCAGGTGGCAGTATCTGTATTATCATTCCACAATGGGAATCCAGAACTTGTGCTGTACACAATTGTACTTGTGCTTCTTTGTATTTCCTCTTGACTTGTGTTCTTTGCTTAGTTTAGTCTCTTCAGCTTTTATTGTCATGATCTGATTCATCACAGAACAACCAATCAGAGCGTTCTCTTTCATAAGGCAACAATATGATGACGGAGTTTTTTCAATTCAATTCCTCTTTATTTCTATAGCGCTTTTACTATGTAGATTGTCAAAGCAGCTTAACATAAAAGTTCTAGTGAACTCAAACTGTGTCAGTCCCGTTTTCAGAGTTGAAGGTCAGTGTGGTTTAATTTTCACTGCTGAATGTCCAAACACTGAAGAGCAAATCCATTGATGCACAGCTCCACAAGTCCCAAATCAAGCAAGACAGAGGCGAGGAGCAAACTTTACCAATTGACGAAAGTGAAGGAAAAAAATCTTGAGAGAAACCAGGCTCAGTTGGGCACGACCATTTCTCCTCTGGCCAAACCTTCTTGTTCGGAGCTGCACCGGAGGCTTAAAAAGATTGGACGTCCATCGTGGAGAGCTACAGGTGTGAGTAGGTCACCGGCCCACGGGATCAATGCGGACTCGTCTGTAACTGTGGTTTTTCAGGAATCAGTCTTACGCTCTCCACTCCTTCATGACCGCCACAGCCTCAGCTCGGGATACGGCCTGGTCCAGGATTATGGATACCTTGACATCGTTTTTTCTTTTTCAACTTCAGTCAGTCAGAGCCCTTAAACAAAAGCATGTGGCGCAGCAGGCAATTAAAACAAGACACATGCATATAAATAGCACACAATATGCTCATTGCCAGTAGAAAACAATTATTAAAAGGCTCTCACCTTAAAAACTGAATTATGTGTGACTGTGTGGAGAATGTCCCCAGAACACTACTGAATGGTGCACATCAGGAAGCAATTAGAATAGGCAATCCGTACTGATGAAGATACGCCGCATAATTAAATGCACCAACCCGATTTCACCAAATAGGACATGCTCCTGGATTAACATCTATGTCAGGCATGGGCAAACTTGGTCCTAGAGAGCCAGTGTCCTTGCAGACTTTTGCTCCAACCCTAATCAAACACACCTGCCTACAGCTTTCTAGTGATCTTGAAGACATTGATTAGTCTGTTCAGGTGTGTTTGACTGATGTTGTCTGCAGGGACACCAGCCCTCCAGGATCAAGTTTGCCCATCCCTGATCTATGTTGATGCTGGAACAACATTCCAATCAGCCAATCAGAATTAAGGGATACGTTTACAGATTATGTTAAGTTTAGGCTTACGGTTAGGTTCTACTTGAGTGTTATCCAATTATTATTCCCCTCTGATTTTGGGAATAATTTACAGTTATGTTTGAGTTTAGAGGTAGAGAATAGGTATGGATTACATTTTCGAACAAAAATGATGTTCAAGGATCAACGTAGATGTTAATCCAGGATCGCATCGTACTTGACAATTTCATGACGTGCTAATTGCATATTTGCTCCGCTACACCACTGAAAGGCAGGTTTATGACCTATACTGTAGCCAGCCACCAGGGGGCGATGAACTTTTTTTTGGCTTTACTTTTCAATATTGTCAGATTGGCTATGCCCCGCATATTTCATTGCGCATACTCTGAATACTCAGCATGGAAATGTGACTTTATTTGCGTTGATTGTTCGGTACACAGGTTGGCCATAACGAGGAATAAAGGAATAAACGGAACAACAAACTTCTAAAGCCCAAACCTGCATCCAAAATTGCAATCTGTCTTGAGTAGGTACTTATTTTGAAAGAGTAATTATTTATATTACTAAAATGCTAAAAATGTTCAATATACTGCTGCATACATGAAATTCGGACGCACACCACATTGTTACTGATAATGTATGTAGTAGGCAACTTATCAGTTTTAAAGAAATTGTGCTTTATATACTAGTTTTTACTCCACACATTTATGCTGTCGTACATGTATGGAGTATAAATTTAAAAGCTATAAGCATTTGGTTGTACGTGTAGATTTGCATCAAATCGGACGTTTACTTTGGACTTAAAAATGCAGTAATTACGATTGAAATCAGTATCTTGATCCTGCATTTTTTGCATCATATTCATAGATCTGATTATTTAAATGTCTTGAAGACTATCAATTGATGAAGCACTTTTGTATAATAACCTAAAATTCACCTGCTTGCGCAGACAAAATATATGATTGTAATTTATTTTGTATTATATTTAGGACATTTACCAAAATTCTCTCTAACCAAACTGGGACAAAATCTACAGAAACTTGATATGCCATCTACAAAAAAATACAGATATTATCAGAATTATTTCATGTAAATTACGCTGTGAATTTAAAGGTGTGAGATTTTTAACACTTGTGGCATTCAGCAGTTACAAAAAACTCAAACTATTAAGTCCTGTCCAAACTTGTACTGTTGGTTGAGTCAAAATGTACTAAAGCGCATCCATGAGGTCTATTAACTAGTCTAATCAGTCTTGTCATGTCATTTTCATCCACTTATTCTGGGCCGGGTCGCGGGGGCAACAGTTTTATGAGAGAACTCCAGACTTCCCTCTCCCCAGACACTTCCTCCAGCTCCTCCAGGGGAAATCCCGAGGCGTTCCCAGGCCAGCCGAGAGACATAGTCCCTCCAGCATATCCTGAGTCTTCCCCGAGGCCTTCTTCGGGTGGGACATGCCTGGAACACCTCCCTAGGTAGGCGTCCAGGAAAAATCTGAAACAGATGCCCGAGCAACCTCAGCTGACTTCTCTCGATGTGGAGGAGCAGCGGCTCTACTCCGAGCTCCTCCTGGGTGACAGAGCTCCTCACCCTTTTTATAAGGGTGCGCTCTGCCACCCTGCGAAGGAAACTTATTTGGGCCGCTTGTATCCAAAATCTTGTCCTTTTGGTCTTGACTTAAAGCTCATGACAATAGATGAGAGTAGGAACGTAGATTGACCATTAAATCAAGATCATTGCCTTTCAGCTCAGCTCCTTCTTTACCACGGCGGACCAGTACATTAACCGCATTACTACTGCCGCTGCACCAATCCACCTGTTAATCTCACGTTCCATCCTTCCCTCACCCGTGAACAAAACCCCAAGATACTTGAACTCCTCCACCTGGGGTAAGGACTTTCCTCCAACCTGGAGATGGCAAACCACCTTTTTTTGGTGGAGCACCATGGCCTCGGACTTGGAGGTGCTGATTCTCATTCCAGCTGCGTCACACTCTGCAGCAAACCGCCCCAGTGCATGCTGAAGGTCCATGTTCGATGAACCCAACAGAACAATGTCGTCTGCGAATAACAGAAATCCTGTGCCGAACCAGACCCCCTCCAGCCCAAGGCTGCGCTTTGAAATTCTGTCCTTAAAAATTATGAATAAAATTAGTGACAAAAGGGCAACTCTGCCGGAGCCCAACATGCACTGGAAACAAGTTTGACTTATTGCCACCAATGCGAACCAAACTCTCTATTCGTATATTTCCATTACTCTGTTCATACAAGGACAAGTCTGCCCTTAACAAAGCGCCTTTGACCCCATACTCCCAGAGCACCCCCCACAGAATGCCACGAGGAACGCATTCGAATGCTTTCTCCAAGCCCACAAAACACATGTGGACTGGTTGGGCATACTCCCATGAACCTTCAAGCCCCCTGGTGAGGGTATAGAGCTAGTCCAGTGTGCCACGGCCTGGACGAAAACCGCATTGTTCCTCCTTGATCCTAGGTTTAACCATCGGTCGTGTAGTCTAATCAGTTAGCAAAATAAATATTTTTATGAATGAAAGGTATATGAGGGAAAGTCAAATCCTTTGTGCTCAACTTAAAAACAATTATTAACAAGACAAAGTCCTCTTAGTGATTTGAGAAGCAAATTGTTTAAGACAAATCATTTTACCGTATGTCTACACTCCAGAATTGCCAGTTTTACTGATTACCAGTTAAAGTGTTCTTCAAACAGCATTTTTATACCATATTCATGTATATAATTGCACTTCATAGTTTTACTGCTGCTCCTAGAGTCATTCCATTTCAGACAAATTATCAGGCAAAAGGGAAAAAAATAACTGTTGCCTTGTCAGAGACTTTAATTGTGCTGTAGTGCTTTGTACAAAATAAACAACACAATTACACACTTGTTGCTTCCTTGCTGTTGTCTTACCACTTTTCTGTATTTATTTTGATAAGTATTGCATTTAAATTAACTTTGTCCATTATTAATCGAATGGGAGAAGAACTTCAACAATTAGGAGGAATTTAAGCTTACAAACATTCAGACGATAGTTTTACTCTTTACCTAAAATTCTAATTAATTAAAGTGGTTTGCATTGTAGCATTCATTTTATGGCAGTTTCAGCACCCAACTGTCATTAGTCTTTAATAGCGAAGAGATCCTTCTCATTACTGTAACATTGTAAATATTATGCTGTAAGTAGCATTTCTTTCATTTTTATTTTTTTATTGAATCTATACTGAGTTTAAAAATGATGATAATCATATACAGAGGTGTGAAAAAGTGTTTCCCCCTTTCTGATTTCTTATGTTTTTTTGCATCTTTGTCACACTTGAATGTTTCAGATCATTAAACAAATGAAATATTAGTCAATAATAACACAAGTAAACTCATCATGCAGCTTTAAAATGAAGGTTTTTATTTTTAAGGGAAAACAAAATGTAAAACTATATAACCTGTGTAAAAAAAAAACACTTTTTTCACCTATATCTAATAACTGGTCGAGCCACCCTTAGTGGCAACAACTGCAATCAAGCAATTTCAATAACTTGCAGTATGTTACAGCGCTGTAGAAGAACTTTTGCCCACTCGTCTTTGCAGAACTGTTATAATTCAGCCATATTGGAAGGTTTTTAAGGTTATGCCACAGCATCTTAATTGGATTCATATCAGGACTTTGACTAGGCCACTCCAAAGTCTCGATTTTATTTTTCTTCAGCCATTCAGAAGTGGACTTGCTGGTGTGCTTTGGATCATTGTCTTGCTGTAGAACCCAAATTTGCTTCAAGCTCTTTTTTCACACAGGGCTATGTAGTTTTGGATTTTGTTTTACCCTAATAATAAAAACCTTCATTTAAAAACTGCATGATGTAATTACTTGTGTTATCGTTGACTAATATGTAAAATTTTTTTGATGATGTATAAAAATACACAAACGCAACAAAATAACTAAAACTAAATACAAACTATTACTAAAAACTTTAATATTTATTTAATAATACTAAAATAATACTGATACAGATTTTTATTTTCTTTTATTTAAATGTATTTTTAACTAAACAACATGCTTTTGTGATGAAAGTATTCATGATAATTTGAGAGTATGTTTGAATCATCATTAGATACAAGTCACCATATTTTACACCAAAAGCAGCACAAAAAAGCTGATTATATTTTAGTCACAATTTTATTTAGGAAGATTTTTTTTAATGGCCTACCTAAAAACAATTTTAAGCCTTAAAGTTACATACATGTTACAAAGCTGTGCTTGAATAATATATATATACTGTATTTCTGTCCTAGTATTCATTGTTTCTTTCTGTTGTTATTCAGTTGCCAGATCCTCAGTTGCTACACATTCCCCTATAGGTGGAAATGAAAGATAAATTATTATTATTAACTAACACACACACACACACACACACACACACACACACA
>CAIGQZ010001206.1:6251546-6268839 GCA_903798205.1 Danio tinwini | reverse complement strand
CAAGTTTTATGTGTCAAATAATAAATAAATGTATTTATAATTTTTTTTTACCAAGTTCTCGCACAGGTGGTTTATGCGATAATTCTCATACAGCACGTGGTGGGTGGTGTGTTTCAGGTCCTGCATGTGTGTGCGGATCAACATGTTCCTCAGATGCACAAAATCACTGTGAGCTGGATTCTCCACTATTGGAGAGCAAAAAAGAGCTGTTTATACACAGCAAGTATGATCAATCTGCTAGATTTATCCCAAGATTTTCATTGAAAGTGTAAGACTAAAGTAAATAAACAGACCTTCTACCGTTCCCCATGGATAGACACGGGCTCGAACCCTCCTGCCGTTACTCTCGATTACTGTGTTGCTCCCAACAACAGCAAAGGGAATGCTTCTCTATCAGAGAACACAAAAACAGAGTTTTCACAAAAACGTAAGTGTATGTGTAGGGTTGGTATCTTTTTTGTAAATTCAAACAGTTTATAGTTTATATACATTGATCACACGGCAAGGACTATTTCTTTTTTAAATTTTAAAGGTGCTGTTTGTGAGTTTTTGACTCTTCTAATGCATAAAAATACCATACTGTGTGTCCAGATATTTAAGAATCATCCCAAGTGAACAACTGAAAAACAATGCTGAAGTCAGATATTCTGCTCTAAAAATGGTTTTTCCGTGCCGGAACGCTGTCTTTGTTTAGGTAAATTTAACCTACACAATGCCAGTTTAGCCAATTATAATTCAGCACCCCGGGTTGCCTTGTTGGAAAACAGCGTATTTCATTGGAAAATGCAACCTCCGGTGGACAGTATCAGATGTCGAAATGAGACAGATTCAGTTTGACATGAGGTTGTTAATTAGCAAATTATATAAATATTACAAACGTAAACATTAGGTGAGCAGGTTACATTGTAACCGCGTGTTTTAACAACACGCTTTGTGACGAGATATACAGTGATGAGCAATTTGGCAGTTTGCACCAGACGAAACACAACAGAAATGTAAATACAGTTTTTCAGAAGCACAGAATATGCACTCACTCACGAAACGGTAAGGTTTAGAATCTATTTAATACATGTTAACCCTCTTTAACATCATTAAATGTAGATGCTGAATCACTCATATATGTTCATTTCTAAAGAAAAAAAAAACGGTTTATTGTATTTTCCAGATCTGAGGTGAACTATCTGCTTCTGCTTTCAGTATATGGCAATAAATGTAATGTAAAATGGCATTCAAACTCACATTGTTAGCATTTAGCACTGAATAAAGCACACAAGGTTTACCTGAGGTGATCACTGTCAGAAGTTTCTGTTCAGCTGTGAGAAATAGAAGCCGTTTCTAATATATCAATTCAAGGTGTTGATTAAAACCAAAACTCCTTTTAATATGCAAAATATTCCCTCAATCGCGTGTCGTTGCTTTTTTTAGAACACAGTTAAAATCACTCGCTGTACTCAATCTGGCATCCCGGCATGTGTTTATTATGATCCAGGAGTGCAATACCTAATTCAACCAGTAGGTGTCAAACTTACATACTGCACCTTTAAAGTCTATGCTTGTATACTAAAGTATCTAATCTACTCATTCCTATGGGATCATATTTTTCACTTTATTTAAAGAGCCCCTATTATGGGTTTTTGAAAATGAGCTTCCATGCGGTGTGTAACACAGCACTAAGTGAATGAAAACATCCAGCTGAGGTTTAAAAAAAAAAAACAGCATGTTTAAAACTATTGATTCTTTATGCGAAATAGTCGACTCCGAGTCGAATAAATTAATCGAGTTGGGTTCGGATTTTTTATTGATCGAATCGACGTCAACACGGTACATCACCAAATATGTAGTTCCAGATCTGGTAAAATGTGAACGCACTTTCCCTGCACACACTAGCAGAGGCGCAGGGGATCACGGGACTGATCATGATTCGAAGATGACGATCATTGACAGATGGAGATTCAGCTGAGGGGAATAAACAACAATACCACAGTACAGCCAACCTAGTGCTGTTGATTGCATACGGTTGATACAATAACCTACGCTGCAACACGGAATTTGCCGGTCGTTTGCTATTGAAGGAGCAGCAGAGACTATAGAACTTTGTCAGACTTTGACAGGGTCTTTGTCAGTAACTTTTACAGTTCATATGGACCAGTTTCTTCTTCCTCCGTTCATAACATGTAAGTGTAAATAAAATTGTTGCCTTGTTTTGTGTAGCTTGCAAAATATGTGTTTATTTGTGTGTTATAAATTGTAATGGCCCCGCACGGCTTGTAATCACATATCTATTATAGATCAGTGCTTGTACTGTATCTTTCAGGTTAAATCTTCATGGGGCTGTTCACATATTGCATCCAAAACCACGTTGAAAACGTGACGCGAGTTTCTTCCTTTACGGATTTAAATGCGTTTCTGAACTAGTGATCCTCTGCTGTTTGTTACTATGGCCACCATCAGCTGTTCCTCACACGAGCGGTTCGGTCAATTTTCATAATAGTTTAACTTCTGCCACTGTGTGAATTAATACAGAATGTGTGTCGTTGTCATAACTTGGGGTTAGGTTTAAGAGTAGAGTAATATCTTGGTGTTTAACTGCATTGCTTTATTGGGCTCTCACATACTTTCTGCTACTTTCATACTGTAGCCGTGGTGGGCATTTCTCTCTGTCTCGCACTGAACGAAGTTGACCAATCACAACTGACTGGGTCATCGGTCTAATCAGCGCAGATTAGCTTCGCGCTAAGGAGGCGTTTGGGAACAAATGAATCGCTGAATGAATCATATGGCAGTAGTTTGGATAATTAGGTAAAACTAAATGCATAATAAAGGACAATGAAAGTGTTTTTTGACCTTGCACGCATACGAGCCTGTTGTTGGAGACCCCCAAAACCAAAATATGACCCTATTTTAATGCAAAAAAGGGTCTCTTAAAAACTTCTGGGCAAATGTTTGATTGAAAATGTGGAAAGATTAATTAAATAATAATGAAATATAAAACACTTTTCACAAACTAATGATTAAAGCACCCAACATAAAATATTATAAAATGTAATATAAATTGTATTTTTAAGGTTGGAACTTTCTCATGATGCTGATATTCATGTTTCTGTGTGCATTCTTATAATGGTTGTGTAAAATTGCACTCATATGAATTATGAAAAAAGAAGTACAGTAAACAGTGCAGTAGCAGGTTTTTAAATGTTTCTGTCATGTCGCGTCGCATTTGTTGCAGACAGCCAAATTGATTGTTACTGAAAACTTGTTGCGTCGTTTGTTGTTAGGACATGGTGTAATATGAAACGGCAGACGTTTTATTTTGTCCATACGATATATATTTATATATCCCTTTAACTGCCTGCTCTACCATTTTAAATAATGACTGTTAAAGTGTTTTAAATAATGGTTTACACTACAGAGTTGTTAGTTTACAAAAAAATTAAACAAACATAATCCTGTTGCACTACTACACTTGATTTTGGTTTTATTGTAAAAAAACAAAAACAAAAAAAAAACAAGAAAATGTGTTCAATGAGAATCTGAAATATTTGATGGCATACTTTAAAAAAATTGATGATTTAGTATTTAAAAATGTTTTATTTTGATTATGTTTTTAAATAAATTGGTCTTAAGACTTTTTCATAGTATATGTATTAATTTCGGTACTTTTACCATAAACCAACCATTTGGTAGAGGTTGATATTTTAGAAATTATGGGATGTTTTGAAAAAAAAAAAAGCATTAAGTGTGATAACTAGCGATGTTAGGAGTTAAGGAATGCAATCCAATTTTCTTTTCTTGGTGAGGCAGGTAAAGGGATATTTTCATAAAACACAGCCCATATAATTCACCCTAAAATGAAAATTTGCTGTTAATTTACTCTTAATTTACTCTTTTTCGGGCCATCCAAAGTAAGTACAGTATAACTGAAAAAAAGAATCAAAGATTATTCCTTGGATTTACTAAAAAGTTAAGTGGTTGTAAACAATTTATTTGGGCTGAATTGAAACAAACAAATTAAGTTGAACATTACTAAATTTAATTTGCTTGTTTAAATTCAACCCAGGGCTCGAAATTAACTTTTTTACTTGGTCGCACCGGTGCTCCCAACTTCAAAAATTTAGAAGCACCAAAAAAAATTTAGGAGCACCCACCAAAAATGAATGAGCACCACTGCAAATTGTATATTAAGGCATTTATTGTATTTGAAAACAACATTAATCAGGACTAACAAAACCAGAAACAACTAACTAATGCTGTGATGACTTGTTGATATCTGTGCAATAATTCCAAAATGAATGTCTAATAATTATAAAATATTAATGATGATGATGATGTCAATAATACTTACAATGAATAACATTTGTCATTATCATGCTGCGTGCTTGAATGTGAGTTATGTATTGTAAAAGGTCCTGCTGTTACTTTATGAAAAATACATTTATGGTTTGCATCAAACAAAAATGAAGCATTGCAGTAAGTAATATTTATTTTGCACTATTGTTTTTATATGCATGTCAATTTAATAAATAATATTTCTGCTACAAAACAAACGTAAGATTATAATAAATCATTCAATTCAATGCTGAAAGCTGCAAAGCAATCATTAGTAAATAGAAAAATAATATACATCTCAAGAAAGAATGGACCAAAGTAATAAAGGTCTCGCTTCTGCCAGTTTTGGTTTCGGTTTGTGTCATTGTAAATGCTCAGTCTCGTATTGCGCTGATTTTCATTTTTCTGTGTTTGCGGAAAAGCAGGCGAGTCAGCCGACTTAATAAAAGAGCAGGCAGAGCAGGATTCTCGTGATGACCACTGGCGCAAATACCATTTTTTGTTATGAGCCGCAGATTCAGTTTAAACTTAGTAAAGGCAAGCTTTTTTTTGGCGATGATGTGTGCAGTGTTGGATTTTACATTTAGCGGATATTTGCGCTGAACACACAGTGAACGCAACGCATCGAGATTTGGGCACCTTCTCCAAAAACACTCGACTGATCTTGCCTGGCACCCTTAAAAGCTCCCTGTTTTCTGACAGCGGAAAGCCTTGAGTGATTGACAGCTAATATGAACCAATAAAGCGGCAGGGAAGTCTGATTCAGCACGTTTTTAGAAAAAAATCAATAACAAGTCGCACTACAACCATTATTCAGTCGCACAAATGCTGCCAAATATATTATGAAGTCGCATAGATTACATTTCGGGCGCAATTTCGAGCCCTGCAACCTATATAAATTGTTTGCAACAATTTTGTGGAAATCATTTTTTTCAGTGTTGGTGACTATAATAAAACTGATTCATTTATTTATTCATTAATTTTCCTTCAGCTTAGTCTCCGATTTATCAGAGGTCGTGACAGCAGAATGAACCACTAACTATACGCTTATTTTATGCGGCCGCCATTTTAAAACATGAAATCAAGGCTGCGGCGGTCAAAAAACATCACAATCTCTTTAAGAGTAATACGTTTAAGTGTCTTCCTAGACTTCAGTTCATGGCAGCAGGTAAACTCCGTGGGGACGCTTCCCTGCTTCAGTCTATGCAACCCGGTGAGCGATTAAACAATGCAGTCCTCTGTAGCACACCCTTGTGCTGTCTGTAAGTGTTGTCTCGGTACTGAAGTTTTAAAAACGTCCATTTCCTGCTAACATTTAAGCGCCGCCGAGCACGTTCATAATCAGCGCTGATTTGACATTGTATTCACCAGTGCTCATCAGAAATGATTGTGATTGGCTGTGAAGGTCATCAGTATACCGCTCTTCACAGATTGCAAACAGATAGATGGACATTGGAGCGTTTTAAAGCAGTGAAGATCAGTCGATTCATCAGCGGATCGCTCGTCTGTGTTTGCACTCGGTAAACATCGGTAAAGTGCGGTAAACTGATGACATTCACGGCCAATCACAATCATTTCTGTTGAGCACGTGAACACAATGGCAAATCAGCGCTGTTTAAGAACATCATCAACATTGCTTAAATGTTAACTGGGAATGGAAGTTTTTTTTACATTTCAGAACCGAAATTTTGTATCGTGACAAGCCTAATATAGTGAAAGAATCAGTTCATTAATCTAAGTTTGATATATGGCATCTAAATCGTGTGTTTGGGAAAGAAAACGTTAGCTAACTAGTGCCATTTCCCTTAACTTAGCTGAAAATGAGGTCCAATATCGCTTTTTATTTTCACTATTCATTCAGAACGGACCTTTGGGTCACTCGGAAGGCGGTGAAATGATAAATTTGTGTCACTTTCTCTTTGTTGATAAGATATACAGCCAGGTACACAATATTTCTGTGTGACTCAGGCTATACTTCCAGGTTTCTTCCCACCGCAGCCTCGATTTTGCTTTTTTAATGGCGGCCGCGTGAAATCAGTCCATTCGTTTTACTAAAGACTATAGATTACACAAGACATGTCACTCGTATACTTTTGAATGGAAAAGTGTAACTGTCAATATGGCGAAAAAAGCCCCGCCTTCCATAACAGGAGCCAATCAGCGATCGCTATATGGCGAATAAAGCCCACCTTCTAGTACAAGAGCCAATCAGCGATCGCTTTACAATGACAATTCTCCGGGGGAGGGATCGGACCATACGTGAGTTTCTGCAGATTTTGTGTGATACGAGCATTTAGAAATGAAACTAAAGACACAGTTGTTGTTTCATTTTATAGGTTATTCGTAATATATAATGTAATTATAGCTTGGCAAGTAGTTTTGGAAAATTTTATGTTCCCACATTCAAACAGATTCTCCGAGCAAACTGCCGGAGGGGCGTTTTAAAGATAGCCGCAGAGTGAAATGAATTGCCTTAAAGAGACTTTGGTTTTACACAGTGGATGTCCTTACAGCTGCAACCCAGTTCCGGGAAATTTATTAAAACTTTTTTCTTTAATGTTCTGTTGAAGAAAAAAATTGCTCATTCATCTTGGATAGTCTAAGGGTGAGTAAATAACTGTAAACTTTCAATTTTGGGTGAAGTGGATTCCTTAAAAGAAGTTTACACCTCAGTGTTTAATAAATTGCTACCAGAGAATCAAAAAATACATTTAGATATACTGTATCATATCTGAAGATTAAAGATCCTAAAAATATGTCACTACAGAAGAAATCTGTGACTTGTTTCCGAAAGAAAATAATCATGTGTAGTCCTGACCTTTAGCTCTAAATCCTGCTGTCTGTGGAGATGATTATCATCCGGGTCACACGCTGGGACCTGAAAGATCTTGATTTTGTGTTTGTGTATTTCACTTAAAATCTGTGGAAATACATGCAATACATTAGTTCAGATGACAGATTGGTGATTGTGGTTGCCACCAGGTCATTTTAAAGCATCAATATATGCCCCAATATACTATTACTGAATTATGGCAGTAACTTTCTTTAAACTGTTAACAGCCAGTGAAATGTGTAAAATAAAACCGACGGTTCATCCATCTGATATTAAAAAAACAACTTAATAGAATGAATGAACAAATTACTTTCAGCAGAGCATGAATATGCCCACAACTCAAAACGAGTATTGCCTCAATAATACAGGTGTGTTGAGCATTACTATAATCTGTGGAATACAAGGTTAAAATAATGTGGAGGAACAAAACACAAGAGCATTGGCCACAAATATGCTTTTGATAATGTCACTGTAAATAAAAAAAAACAAGGGTAACATTATTTAATAACTATATAATATTTATAAATATATATTATTTTATACAATGTTTCATAATTGGCTTAATCACTCTTAATCAGCTGGTGTGTGGTGTGCGGTCTAGCGCAAAATGGCTGCCGTCGTGTCATCCAGGTGGATGCTGCCCACTGGTGGTGGATGAGGAGATTCCCCCCCTATGTGTAAAGCGCTTTGAGTGCCCAGAAAAGCGCTTTATAAATGTAAGGAATTATTATTAATTATTATTATTATTATTTTCATGAAAGATGACTCAGGAAGCAGCTGGGTTTGTCAATTTCCATTGTGGTCTGCACTATTTGCAGCACGTTTCTGTATTTGCATGTCTTCGTTAGTGTTTTTCTATTTACCTGTGTTTTCTTAACATGCAGCATGTTTAAAGGGTCATGAAACACCAAAACACATTTTTTGAGAAGTTGACAGTCATGTATATATATATACAGTATGTCCCATATTGCTAAAAACACTATTAGGACACACACAGTTGAAGTCATAATTATTAGCCCCCCTGAATTATTAGCCCTCATAAATTTTTCCCCTAATTTCTGTTCTGTTTAATGGATTTTTTCAACACATTTCTAAACATAATAGTTTTAATAACTCATCTCTAATAACTGATTTATTTTATCTTTGCCATGATGACAGTAAATAATATTTGACTAGATTTTTTTTCAAGACACTTCTATACTAGTTTAATAAGGTTAACTATGCAGGTTAGGGTAGTTAGGCAAGTTATTGTATAACGATGGTTTGTTCTGTAGACCAGGGGTTCCCAAACTTTTCAGCCCACGACCCCCAAAATAACAATGCCAGTGACTCGTGGCCCCCAATATCCTCTGAGGTGGTTATACATACAGAAACCTTGCATGCAATGGCGCGTACACACACACTAATAGACCCAAGTCTTATCTTCGTTTAATTTTTTTATGTATGTCAGTGCTGTAAATGTGCCAGAAAGTTTACCCTGGTGTTATAAAATCAATCTGCTGCATCTGACGCTATTGTTGTGTCTTTAATATAATGTAATTACCCCAGGGGTCGCAATCAAACTTTAAGCTACTATAGTAACTATATAGTAACTATAAACAACTATTTTTTTCTCTTCAGTAGGTTATGGATAAAATATGGTAATTATGGTTTAATAAAAATAAATAGATTTTTGGAAATCACCAGGCGACCCCCCCTTCATTGTCTCGCGACCCCCACTTTAAGAACCACTGCTGTAGACAATCGCAAAAAAAAAAAATTGCTTAAAGGGGCTAATAATTTTGACCTTAAAATGGTTCTTAAAAAATTTTAAACTGCTTTTGTTCTAGCAAAAATGAAACAAATAAGACTTTTTCAGAAAGAAAAAAACATTATCAGACATACTGTAAAAAATTTCCTTGCTCTGTTAAACATAATTTGGGAAATATTTAAAAAAGAAAAAAAAATCAAAGGGGGGCTAATAATTCTGACTTTAACAGTTTTTCACAAAAAAAGTGAAAATTGGTTGTTTGGTTGTTTTTGCATTATTTCGAGCAAATTCGTTCTTCCGGTTTGAAAAGAGATTTTGAAGCTAGGTGATGAGATCATAGTGTAAATTCCAGCGTGGAGACTGATGTCTGTACCGGCGGGTACAAAGTAGGGTTGTCGCGATACCATTAATTCATGTTATGATACTATACCAGCTGAAGTATCGTGATACCAAGTAGTATTGCAATACTGTAACTTATAAATCAAATCTATGAAAAAAAAGAAAATTCTCAGAAAAATTATATTTTATGTTATAATAGGCCTACTTGAATTTAACTCATAATTCCCTTATTATTGAAAAAGTATTTGCACATAACATAACCTAAAATGCATTAGCTCTTTTTGTTTATTTTGTAGATTACTGACCTACAATAAATACATTAAAATAAAGATACAAATTATACTGAATGAAATTCATTACAAAAAGAGAATTTTTTCAACAAAATTTGGCTATATGCTGTTGTTGTTTTTTTCTTATTAGGTAAGAATTCAAAGGAATTCAAAATTTCACTTTGTGAGTTGTTCTTTTTTAAGAGATTATTGCAGTTGTTGTAGCTACTAAATCATACTGACAGGAACTGATTTAGATGTGTAAACTAAAGCGTCAGAAAACGTGCAATAGGTTACCATAAAAGGCGTGAATTTTACAGTTTTGCAACCCTAAAGGGCTCCACAGACTATGCAAATAAAAAGATTTATTGTTGCACACGTGTGAGCATTTTAGTGACTTTTCCACATGCAACTTTATGTATTGTAGATAGATCGTTAATGACAATACTACCGTACAGTGACACCACCAGTATTTTTGAGCCATAGTATTGCCATACTACTATAGTACCAGTAAACCAAGCAACTCTAGTACAAAGTGACGTTTTTAAGCTTTCAGTATTAATTCATGGGAAAGGCTTCGTTCGAACCAATCAGCGCGCTCTATTGTGAATGAGGTGAAACTTCATTATTATACATGATATAGCTTTGGAAAACTATATTTTTTACCTGTTACAGTGTTCAGACGACAGAAAGATGCCACGTTGTGTTGCCAACCGTAATTAAAACAAGTGGAAGAAGAAGAATTGTTTGGAGACATGGGTCGACAGTGTTGTGTTTATAAATGTGCCGCAACAAAGGTTTTGTTTCCATTTCCCCGCTATGAAAGTGCAGCTGGCATGTAGACTTACATGTGTGGATTACAGTGGTCTGCTAACATGCGACAAAAGTATGTGCGTAAGGAACATTTTTACCCAAGAGCTTTTTGCGTCTGGAAATGGTGAAACCTGAATTTCCCACTCGTCTTCTTTTAAAAAAAGACACGGTTCCAGTTGGTGTTGATTGTCCTGTCTTAGTCAAAATAATTACTAATCACTACAATATTATGGACTGAAAGATCCACTGTAAATGCTGCTCTCCGAATGTAAACATGTAAACACCTTAATCATACTATTACTGTCGTGTAGGATTTTCGCCACATTTTGTGACAGGATAGTCTATACACACACGGCTGTTTGGTGCTATTCTTTGCACCTACCGAGAAATGCAGAGTTTTTCTCTCTCGTTTGGTGTGCCGTATTAAAAATTCCATTAAAACAACACTCTTCCAGCAGTTCCTCGCATCTAATATCTCATTTGTCTTGGGGGGGCATGCATGAAATGTTCCTAAATGAAAGTGAAAGTGCCAAACTGCAGTTAAAGTCGACAAATTAACAATGAAACACCCGAAACTACATGAAACTTCGGAGCAAATGTGAATAGTGTGGTGAGACGATGACTTTAATCGAATTATGTGCTATAACATGTAAAACTGGATCATGAAAGGAACATTCAAAATGCAACTCATGTAAACACCTTAATCATATTATTGTCTTATTCAGATCAAGGCAAATAATTTGATTACTGATGTCCATGTAAACGTAGTAACTGTCTATCTCCCCTACGTCTGTGTTTGTGTTGCCGCTGTGAAAATTAGCGCGTGCACCTAATGAAACCCTCTTCATGCAAACCCTTCCCTCATTCACCACTTGACACTCCCACCTAAACAAAGCTGGACCCACTTTCCTGACTTTTTTTAAACTAGAGGTGTGAAAACACCCAGCTGAGACGGGGGGTTTCATGGTCCTTTAAATTCACAAATGAAAAATTTTCACTTATGTATGATGGCTGCTTTCCACTAAATTTGTTATGCCCTTCACTCACTAGAACTTCCCTCCATCTCAGTTCCTCGGATGTACGTCATTGATAGCATCACAAAAGCAGTGGACTAGTGGAACATCTGTATGGGTTTGAATGGGTTTAAATGGACTTCCCTAAACCCTTAAGCACTTGGAATTACGCTGTTGTGATGTCACAATGGCAATGCATTCTGTGACAAATAGGTGCTGGAGTGGACCTTTGTTAAAATCGAGGGATCGAGGGTATGTCCATGTAAGCTTCCTTTATTCACTTAATGAAGTGGATTGCACTTCAAAAGGACATTCCAAATGACATTGGGGAGTGAATATGGGAAGGGAAGTTCACAAGTGTCTAAAAGTGGACTGGAACGCAGCCTATATAAATATATAAATTATTTGTAGTTCAACCACAATGTTCCCAAAGATCATGGGATTTCTGGAATATCATGGAATTTAAAAAGGTCTATTCCAGACATTGAAAGTCAAGAATTTCATATTTTTGTACAAGTCAAGCAATATCAGGAATTTTTGTCTTTCATTTTATATTTGCAACATTTCTTGTGGTGTTTTGCTGTGAACATTTACAGATATTTACACACAACATCTGCTTGTTTTTCTATTCAGTATGCACTCTCAGAAATAAAGGTACGCAAGCTGTCACTGGGGTGGTACTTTTTCAAAAGTTACACATTTGTACTTAAAGGGTCTATATTGGTACTTCAAAAGCATATATCAGTACCTAAAATTTTTGAGAGGAACACTTTGGTACTTTTTAGATACTAACATGTACCCTTGAGGTATTAATATGGACCCTTTAGGTACAAATGTGTACCTTTTGAAAAGCTCACATATCTTGGAAATTCAGCTTTTAAAACAGTAAAAGTCTGGGAATTTGACATCTGGCTTAGCGTGGGAACCCTGCCAACCATATTATTTGTTATGATTTGGTTCATTAGAGGTTCATAAAACCAAAAGTGTAACCCAAAATGTGAAACAGAGTGGACACATTCAGAAAAGTGTGGATATGAAATTTAAATGTTTGAAATATTGTTCATTATACGTGCTCTTTCTCAGCTTCTCAGTAAAGCTCATTCTCACCTTTGCTTTCATGTTGCGGGTCTCTTTCGGAGTGAGACTGTCTGCTTTGGCCAACACAGGCACAATGTTGACCTTCTGCTCCAGAGCCTTCATAAACTTCACATCAATTGGTCTGAGACTGAGATAGCACAAAGGAAATTTGTTAATGTAGCCTACTGTAAGCTCCCTTTTCATGGTTACTGAAATCATGAGACAGTCATGAAGGGAAAACACTGGTGAGATCTTACCCATGACCGTGAGGAGAGATGAAGTACAGGCAGCAGTGAACTCGGTTGTCCCTGATGTTCTGACGGTTCACCCCAACCTCATCTTTGTAGTACTTCACCATCTGCTGGTTTACATAATGAAGTGCCGCCTTCCAGCTTTTAACAAAAATTAATTTGAGCCTTTTTAGTTCACAATATATAAAGTCAAAATATATAAAGAACTGCTTCCTCATTAATAAATACAGAAATAATGTATTTTGTTTTATTCTGTAAACTACTGGTAACATTTTCTCAACTTTATGTTAAATACAATATACAATACAATATTTATTTATAAAGCACATTTAATAACAACAAAGGTTGACCAAAGTGCTGTACATAGGAGTACTAAAGACAGAGAAGCAGAGTTTAAAAGAAACATTTAACAAATAAAAGCAATAAAACAGTAATCAAGGAGTATAAAGCGAGAGAAAATAGATAGGTCTTTAAAACAGACCTAAACACAGAAATGGAGGGGGAAAGTCTAATGTGAATTGGTAGACTGTTCCAGAGTTTAGAACCAGCAACAGCAAACACTCGATCACCTCATTTTTTAAGGCGTGTTCTGGGCACGGTGAGTAAGTTGAGATCATAAGATCTCAATGATTGGGAGGGGGTATACAGACAAAGCAAGTCTGTAAGATACTGAGGAGCAAAGTTATTGACTGCTTTGTAAACAAATAATAACATTTTAAAATAAATTCTGTTAAATGGGTTGTTTTTTAGACATGTTTATATTTCAAGAGTTCGTACTTAAATATTGCTTGATAATAATAGCAGGTTTGGCATGCTGTCCCGGGAGAGAACCCTGAGCTCGAAGATAATTGAGCCCAGGGCTCCTGCCTGGTCAATGAGCAAGTAAGGGAAGTACGAGATCAGGTAGTTCTCGAGAGCTCCTTCTGGTTGAGGAAAGGGGAAGATGGGGTGAATGGGGGGTTTCGTCGGAAAACGAAGATAAGGGAGTTTTAGCCAGGCTACTTATAGTGAGTTTGGATTAATCTGATTGGCTAACTAATGATTATAGATGAGAGATCAGCTGCGATCAATCATATCACCTGCTCCTCTCGAAATTAGTTTGTGAAGCTTCACTTATTTTTGGAAAATACCAAACTTCAGAGGAGTTAAGAAATCAATATGATGTAATAACCCTGACTTTCAATTACAAAAAAAGAAAATTTTTAAAACAAATATAAACATTTTACTCAACCCATATCTAATAAAGGCAGTAAAAGATGTAAATATCAATATATAGCTATAGCTGTTATATAACTGGGTATACACTATTTTGCTGGCATATGTTTTTACATTGTCCCGGTTGCATAATGGTCATGAAAGGGGAGCTTGACAATCAGAAAAGACAACGCAATGGTCCAGAAGACCAGTCAGAGAGGGATTGTAGATAGCCACGCCTCCATTTAAAAAAAAACATTATGTTTTAGCTCATCTAATCTGAAAAGGAATGTTAGCATTTCCAAATTAAAGGGGGCCTTCAGTATTTTTAAACACTTAAGATTAAAAACGCTTAAGAATGAGTTGTAAATCACAATTTATCAGTTTTCAAACAAATAACATTGATTTAAGGTTTCAGACATTTAAATAGACATAATAGCAAAACATAACATTTATGGTTTCTAAAATACTTTGAAGATAACTATTGTTTAAACATAACTGGAAGATGTGCTTTATTTACATCAGATACACACTGTTTAGGTTGCTAGAACGGTTACTCCTAGTTGAAATGCTTTCATGTATGTTGGGAGAAGTTGATAAATTAACATGTTGTAAATCCAGCAGCTCTAATCTCTCCACTATTTTCACCAACCTGATCTCATGAGAAAACATATTTTACATCCTGTCAGTTTAGTGGCTAATTTGTACGAATTTGTATGAGTTCAGTCGTACGAAAATGTACGATTTTAAAAAGGGGGCAAGGCACCCAAACCCGCCCCTTAACCCAACTGTCATAGGGTGATGAGCAAATCGTACTAAATTGTACAAATTAGATTGTACCAATTCATACAAATTAGCCACTAAATCAAAAAGTTACGAATTGCCGTGAGATTGCGTTGGTTTTCATAGGTCGAAGATACCGGAGTAGTGAAGACACCAACTGTAACACAATCAGTGTTGGGGAGTAACGGAATACATGTACCAGCGGTACATATTTAGAATACTATTCATGAGTAACTGTATTCTGTTACAGGTACTATTTTTAAACAGGGTATTTAGAATACAGTTACTTTCCTAATACCATTGGAATACTTCGGGCGATGCGTGTCTGGCCCATATTACTAAATTGCTGCCGAAACCATAGAAACAGAAGCTACACTCATGACTGCAATCACCAGCGTTAACTCAGTGAGACTCATGCAAATGACCCTGTTCTCACGCCACACCTCCCTTTTCTCACGCAGCAAAAAGGACAATCGCAAACACTGAACAACCGGACAATAACCATGATTTTCAAATAAACTGCTTTTTTGCCGTCATTATTCGTGAATTCTCTGCTTGATGTATCGTTTGCCCTCTTCATAAAGTAGAACACTACATTGCCATCAAGTGCTCCTGTAGAGCGACTCTTCAGCCAGAGAGGACTCATTTTTACTCCTCATCACAACAGAATGACAGATAAGCACTTCGAAATGTCTCTATTGCTGCGCTACAACCACCTTTACTTGTCTGTTGATTAGGAAAGCATAGGTAGTTAGGTACTGTTGATAGGTGGCTACTGGCTAATATGTTTGACTTAAAACAAAACTTGTTCATTTTGATGTTTACATTTTTGTAAAGCAAACACATTTTGCATTCTTCTAATATTTGCAACATTGTTCTTAGGTGAGAAGTTTTCATAATATAATTTAAAATGTTGGATAGAACCTGTTACATTACCTTGGTTTTACATAAACTATTTTAAAGTTTTTCGTTTCTTGTATACCTGATATTTTTCTGTGCAGACTGTGAAATACAAAGGGTAAGCAAAATGCATATTATATACATATACTGTATATTACAGACAGTAATGCTGTCTATGTTTAAGCACTTTTTATCTTTATTACAGAAATTGAATTAGTTGACACTTTGATAAATAAACATTATTTAATAAACATAATTATATTGTTTTATTTATTTTTCCCTGTCAGTCAATAATGTTTAGCATTATAGGCCCTCTGTTTTCCTGCAGAAATTGCTACCAACGCATAGTGTGACATTTAATAGACTTGAAGGCTGTTTTCAAGGGGAAGTATTCCAAGTATTTAGAATACAGTACCAGGATTAAGCAAAGTAACGGAATACGTTACGAAATATATTTTAAAGCAGGTATTCTGTATTCTGTAACTAAATACATTTACAAAGTATTCTCCCCAACACAGAACACAATGAATCTGTTTTAAAACAAAAACACACCAGTGTACATGACACCTAAGTGAGCATGCAATTTCATACATATCCTGAGTGAACTTTTTAAACTCATAAGTAAGGGTTAGCTAATATGCTGAATTTGGAACACCATTTTAACATATTACTCAAGAATTTGTGTCCTAGTAAGACATAAATATAAATGCTAAATAGTAAGCGGTTTCCACTTAAGTACCTTTCACAGTTATCAAGAGCGTCACCAAAACCAGGAGTGTCGATAACAGTGAGTTTTAGATTTACACTCTCTTCAACAATGTCTACGGTGTTCTTCGTTATCGATACAGTCCGAGCTATTTTTTCTGTAACATAGAAATGGATACAGTTTACAACAGATCTCTGCATGATTCTTAAACACTTTTCTTTAACCAGTTCAGCATTGCTTTTTATAATACAAATATAAATACAAATGTTTTTTTTGTTTTTTTTATGTACCTGAAGCGACAGGTATGCGTCTGTCCATATAGAGTTTTGTGAGGAAAAGGCTGTCAACAAGAGTGGACTTGCCTAAGCCAGACTCACCTAAAAATACAAATGATTGATTAGAATATTAACCCTTTGATAAGTACAATCACACCAGTGTGATCAGTCTAGGCAGTCTGGTCCCTGAAGCATATGATCGTACCGGTGTGATTAGAATGTTCAGAGCATCACATAATCAGCTGTTAAATTTGAATCTGCTATCCTAATATGTCTCGCCCTGAGCCAGAATAAGATGTAAATAACAATTTATCACTGTTTTCAAACAAATAACATTTATTTTAGGTTTCAGACATTTAAATACACATAAGTATTAGCAAAACATAATCTAAAATACAAGCGATGACTATGGAGATGGAGATAATCATTTTTTAAACATAACTGGAAGATGTGCTTTATTTACATCAGAGACACACTGTTTAGGTTGCTACAATGTTTACTCCTAGTTAAAATACTTTCATGTATGTTGGGAAAAGTTGATGAATTAACATGTAAATCCAGCAGTTCTAATCTCTCCACCAAAGCACAGATTGCAGCGCCCATCACTTATCATAAATCAAATAATATGATCATTATTAAGCAGTTTGAACAGCAAAATACATGTCTTTAAAAATATTTGATAATGTAAATATCAGATATTTGTCAATAATCACAGAAACAGAAATAAAGTAAGTATATCTGTTTATATATATCTTATTTCTGTT
>CAIGQZ010001206.1:6228330-6244144 GCA_903798205.1 Danio tinwini | reverse complement strand
ATCTATCTATCTATCTATCTATCTATCTATCTATCTATCTATCTATCTATCTATCTATCTATCTATCTATCTATCTATCTATCTATCTATCTATCTATCTATCTAGCCATCTATCTATCTATCTATCTATCTAGCCATCCATCCATCCATCCATCCATCTACTGTGCATTAAAAAAATTGTCAACTTTCCAAATGCACCTCCTGTTTTAGATCTAGACACCATACTGGGCATAGAACCCTGTACTAAATGTTCAATTTCTAAATTATTTAATATAATTGTTAATCTGCAATTTTCTTCTGATAACTTCAGGACCAAGACATTGGAATTGACATTAACGATAAGACATGGAAAGCAGTCTTAAACAGGGTTAATTCTTCTTCAATCTGTGCACGTCACAGGCTAATACAGTGCAAGGTAGTGCATAGAGCTCATTGGTCCAAGAGTAGGCTAGCTCGCACCAACCCGTCTATTGACCCTGAGTGCGACAGGTGTCATTCTGGTTCAGCTACTTTAATCCATATGTTTTGGTCCTGTCCTTCTCTGCTTTCTTTTTGGAGGCAAATTTTCATCTCATTGTTTGCAGCACTGTTGATATCCCGCTGTGTCCAATTATTGGTTTATTTAGGATTCTCCCACCCGGCTACACTTTACCCTCTCATTTTGTAGACTTGTAGCCTTCTTAACCCTTCTGACTAGGCGATTAAATCCTCTGAACTGGAAGAGCCCTCACCCTCCTTCTTGGTTGATAAGAAATGTTCTTTATTTTACTTTCTTCACCGACCTAGCACTATTTTCATTAAATTGTGGGAACCCCTTTGCAAACATATCCAAACTCTTCAGCTTGTCCCTGCTCGTTCTGATTGAGTCCTCACCCCCAACTCCCAGCTTGGTACTGGATACTTGTTCTGGTCAACACATTGTAGACTTATTTTTCTGTATGTAAGAGTGCACTAGTGTTTTTTTCTTGTTTTTTTTCTCAAAATACTCTTCAGTGTATTTGCTTATTGTTCCATGTTTATATTGTCTTTTTCGGGTATTTATGTATTGTGTTTTACAATACAAAAATAAATAAATAAAATAAATAAAACATTAAGAAAAAAATGGTGCTTCATTCCTGTTCTCTCCTACTAGTGTCAATTTATAAATTACTACTAGCATAAGCAAGCAGCTAATAAATAAAAGTACTACTATTTATACTACTGATACTAGTAGTATATAGCATGAAAATATGTCAGTTATGTAAAAACATCTTGCCACAAACAATTTTCATTACGTACCATTCCAGCAGCGATGTCCTTAGCATAGCTCACTCTAAGATTCCAAGGGTGATCAGTGGCCTAAATTTCGACAAAATGAAATGAGATCATATACTCAAAATTATTTTAGCCAAATAATATATAGATCAGGGGTCTCAGGGGTCTTTCAAAAACTGAAAAGGCCACAATTGTTAAATCTTTCAAATTGATTAAATCTCTCAAACTGTCTCTTTTGTTTACGTTGCCCATAAATTAAAGAACACATTTTTTTGATGGAAATCAGCACAAACACATATTTGTATAGACATTTAATGTATTATAACTCTCAAATTAAGAAACAAAATTTCAGGCATGGTTTGTCAGGTTTTTAGTTAAGTTGTAGTCTCTGCAATATCACTTTAGCAAAGTACATTAATTGTACCATCATTCAAAAAGTAGGCTAAGAATAATCCTACAAAAATGATTGGGAGATAATAGTCTGTGACTGAAGTTTTTTTTTTTATTATTATTTCAAGAAAAACACTATGACAGTAGTCTATGACACTATGACAGTAGTTCTGTGATTCTCTGCATGAAAATGCTATATACAGTGTATCCGGAAAGTATTCGTATCGCTTTACTTTTTCCACATTTTTTTGTTACAGCCTTATTCCAAAATGGATTAAATTCATGTATTTCCTCAAAATCTACACACAATACACCATAATGACAATATGAAACAAGGGGTTTTTAAATTGTTGTAAATTTATTACAAATAAAAAACCTGAAAAATCACATGTACATCAGTATTCACAGCCTTTTGCCGTGAAGCTCTAAATTGAGCTCAGGTACTTTCTGTTTCCACTGATCATTCTTGAGATGTTTCAGCAACTTAATTGGAGTTTACTTATTGTAAATTCAGTTGATTGGACATGATTTAAAAAAAGGCATACACCTGTCTAAATAAGGTCCCAGGGTTGGCAGTGCATGTCAAAGCACAAACCAAGCATGAAGACAAAGGAATTGTCTTTAGACCTCCGAGACAGGATTGTCTCGAGGCACAAGGCGGGGGAAGGTTACAGAAACATTTCTGCTGCTCTGAAAGTTCCAATAAGCACAGTGGCACAAGCTGAGTGATCAGGGGAGAAGGGCCTTAGTCAGGGAGGTGATCAATAATCCAATAGTCACTCTGTCTGAGCTCCAGTGTTCTTCTGTGGAGAGAGGAGAACCTTACAGAAGGACAACCAACTGTGCAGCAATCCACCAATCAGGCCTGTATGGTAGAGTGGCCAGACGGAAGCCACTCCCCACCTGGAATTTGCCAAAAGGCATCTGAAGGACTCTCAGACCATAAAAAACTAAATTCTCTGGTCTGATGAGACTAACCCTAAACCCTTTGGAGAGAATGCCAGGCATTACGTTTGGAGAAAACCAGGCACCACTCATCACCAGGCTAACACCATCCTTACAGTGAAGCATGGTGTTTGCAGCATCATGCTGTGGAATTGTTTTTCAGCAGCAGGAACTGGAAGACTAGTCAGGATAGAGGGAAAGATGAATGCAGCAATGTACAGAGACATCCTGAATGAAAACCTGCTTCAGAGTGCTCTTGAACTCAGACTGATGGTTCATCTTCCAGCAGGACAATGACCCAAAGCACACCGCCAAAATATCAATGAAGTGGCTGCACAACAATTTGGTGAATGTCCTTGAGTGGCCCAGCCAGAGCTCTGATCTAAATCCTATTGAACATCTCTGGAGAGATCTGAAAATGGCTGTACACCTTCGCTTCCAACACCATCCAACATGATAGAGCTGGAGAGGTACTGCAAAGAGGAATGGGCAACAATTCCCAAAGACAGGTGTGCCAAGCTTGTGGCATCATATTCAAAAAGACTTGAGGTGGTAATTGCTGCCAAAGGTGCATAAACAAAGTATTGAGCAAAGGCTGTGAATATTTACTCTATGTACATGCGATTTTTCATGTTTTTTATTTGCAACGATTTCAACAAATCTTTTTTCACATTGTCATTATGGGTGTAGAATTTGGAAGAAACAAATGAATTTATGAATAAGGCTGTAACTTAAAAAAATGAAAACAGTGAAGCGCTATGAATACTTTCCGAATGCACTGTATACAAAGCTAAGCATGTAATGTAATAATGAAACATTTCTTATGGAGTATAAAGTGTGTATGTATCTAAAAAGCTCACTTTGAACTAATCCAGTTGTTTTTTAATGCTCCTGTTTGTGTTGCTATATTATATATACACCATATTTACTCACGTAGGCTTGTTAGTTAAATTTTTTAAGACAGTAAGGTTCAAATATACAGTACAGCATGCATTAAAAACTGCCATTTTGTTGAAATAGATGGGTTTTGTACTGTAGTTGTTGGGCTAGAAATCTGGCAATACTGCTCAAGTCCCATAGAAGAGCTTTGGTGTATAGGAAAAAAGGCAAGTGATGATGAGTACTGTTTGTTGCCATTAAAGTTAACGTTAATCGCCCGAGAGAAAAAAGGAATGCAAGGGCTAAGAGCGCTCATTGCTGAAGAAAACAGAGAGTGTGCTGGTTATGTCCTGCTGTTTGTGTTAATCCATTATATTATAATCATATCTGCTTGTTTATAAAAAAAAATAACTAAATAACAAGATGATTGACTGTTAATATAATATTTAAACTAAATATAAATTAGAGAATTGGAGTGGATGATATACTGGTATACTATGTTGGTTCAACCTGATTGGATGAAATTTAAATTTTGGTGAGCTACTTGCAATCATCGCACAAGCTGCAGTGTGTTTAAAAACCCCTGTTATATACTTTTACAGTACTATTATAATATACTGTATAATAATGAAAGAAAAAAACAGATGATCAAACCATTTTCAGGATGGTGTCCCTCAGCGTTCCCCCTTGCACATACTCAGAGATGAGGTTTAGCCGCTTGTCTTTGTAGAGAATTCCGATGAACTTTAAGACGTTTGGATGTTCAAGGCATCTCATTACTTTGACCTGAAGACAAATACAGTATATGTGATGATTAGTAAACAATCCATTTGATTCTAACAATGAAACATCATTTTCAACTTAAAAACACTATAATTGTTTTGCATTTTTGAAAATTTGTGAAAATGTTGACATCATGCACATACTGTATATTATATTTAGTCTACTGGCACGTGCAAGTACTTACAGCCAAGCAACAAAATCAAGACTACAGGACTAGTGGTGCGTTATGAATATTGCCCTACGGAGAGCATTTCAGAGTGAATACAAACATGGCTATGGAGCTCAAAATTTGACAAAACAATCTGAATTTGAATTCTTACAGCTTTTCTCAGTGGCTTTGCTGCATTTCTCACAACACTATTTAGATTTACACAACAGTTAATGCATTTCTCAAAACAATTAGTCATTTGTGCACATCATAGTAGCAGTTTCTCATTCCTTCCAACTGATTGCAAATGCTTTTGGACATGCATCAATTGCTTTCATACAACTCTCTACTGTTTTATAACGTTATCGTTTGCTTATGTCATGTCAGTCAAAATTAACTAAACTTGTGTATGCTGAATAGTCATTCTATATAACACTAATAGTCATCGTTTCATTACTTGAGTCATTACATACAAAAATGTTGAACTAGTTGTCAAAATATGTCAAGCTAATTTTCTAAAAACTTTTTTTTTCTGAAAATGTCTTCTAAACTGAACAGTTTCATGAATGATTTACAGACCTGTGTATGTTGTAGGTTCAGTTCCAATATGTACTGCAATATTGTTTACAGTTTATGTTTGTTGTATACATTCATATACATATTCAGTGTCTTGTACTCAGATACCTCACTAAATGCAGTGATGTCTAACTTTACTGTAGTTTTCAAATGGCTGTGCAATTAGTATATAGTGCTGTCTTGAGCATTTTCACCAAAATCCGACTTTTATGCATTGGAAAAAATGTACAGAGTAAAGTGTCATAATGAAAACATGACAAAGCCATTTGACTATCTTGTTCATAAACAATGGTGGCAGGAATTTTCATCTTGATGACACTGACACTTTCATTGACATGAATACTTGCTTTTGAGGAATGAGCTCTCCATTTTGAGCAAGTGACACGCTTTTGCAGGTTATCAGCTAGGTTTTGCAGTTTGTACTAATTGTTTTGAGAAATGCATTAACTGTTGTGCAAATGTAAATAGTGTTGTGAGAAATGCAGCAAAGCGAATAAGAAAAACTGTAATTTGAATTATTGACAACTGTAGTTTAAAGGTGCTGTATGTGAGTTTTTGACTCTTCTAAAGCATAAAAATACCATAATATGTGTCCAGATATTTAAGAAACATCCCAAGTGAACATACTTGTTTAACTGAAAAACAATGCTTAAGTCAGATATTTTGCTTTGAAAATGAATTCTGTCTTTGTTTAGGTAAATTTAACCTGCACAAGGCCAGTTTAGCCAATTATAATTCAGCACTCCGGGTTGCCTTGTTGCAAAACATCGTATTTCATTTATTCATTCAGAAAGGCTCTGAAAGCATGCGTCCATGACACAAATGCGACAGTGTCAGTGGACAGTAGCAGATGTCGAAATGAGACAGATTTAGTTCCACATGAGGTTATTAATTAGCAAATGATATAAATATTACGTACGTAAGCAGGTTACATTGTAACCGCGTGTCCTAACAACACGCTTTGTGACGAGATACGCAGTGATGAGCAATTTGGCTGTTTGCTCCAGACGAAACACGACAGAAATTTAAATACAGACATTCAGAAGCACAGAATATGCACTCACTCACGAAACGGTAAGATATATAATCTATTTAATACATGTTAACCCTCTTTAACATCACTAAATGTAGATGCTGAATCACTCATATGTGTTTAGTTCTAAAGTTCAATTTCAAATGGTTTATTGTATTTTCAAATCTGAGGTGAACTATCTGCTGCTGCTTTCAGTATATAGCAGTAAATGTCCTGTAAAATGGCATTCAAACTTGTATTGTTAACATTTAGCACTGAATAAAGCACACAAGGTTTACCTGAGGTAATCACTGTCAGAGGTTTCTGTTGTTTAGCTGTGAGAAATAGAAGCCTTTTCTAATATATCAATTCTAGGTGTTGGTTAGGACAAAAACTCGTTTTAATATGGAAAATATTCCCTCGATCGTGTGTCGTTGCTTTTATTTAGAACACAGATTAAATCACTCGCTCCTGTAATCAATCTGGCAACCCGCGCTTGCATTTATTTTGATCCAGGAGTGCAATACCTAGTTCAACCACTGGGTGTCAAACTTACATACTGCACCTTTAATAAAACTATATATTATATGGTATTAAAAATTGTTTTGAATTTGAATTAGAATTTTTTTACTTGAATATTAAACATCTGAAAGTTAAGTTATTTTAAACTGTATTTTTACAAACTATATCTGCAGTCAGAAGTTTGAAAATATGTCTATACAAATCTGCCTTAAAAATGCACTTTTCTTAAAATTCAAAAATTTAATAATTAAGTAAAGAATTTTTTTAATGGTTTATAATATTCAGTTTTATTAAATTAAATTTGTCAATAAATCAAATAAACACAATTTAAATTCAGATTGGTTTGTCATATTTTAAGCTCCATATTTTGGCTGCCCTATTGAAGTGTTATTTCAAAATGAAATGCTTAAAAAAATGGTCACTTGGAAGGGCCCTTCAGAATGAAGAATTACAAAAGGTAAAACTGTTAGACACTTCGGGCCATATAATAATTTGCACAGGAAAGTTGTTTGGTGGTAAACAGAGCTTTCCATTTAAAATGGCTCATCCCTATGCCTATTCACCCCTATTCAGGGCAGTTAAACATCCCAAAGCATTACGGCTGCCTTCAAATTGCTGATTAGAACTGCAAGACTGTATAAATGTTACTACTTCTTAACATTGGTAAATAATTGTCTCTTTATTACTTTAAAACATATTAAAGTAACAAATAAATACTTGTATTTCCATAAATGTAAAGTAGTAATGTAACAATTCTCTGGGTTATCTTAACATGTATCCTTTTATCATTTTAAGAGATCCTCATTTACTCCATCAAAGTAAACAACAAATGTCATCAGACACAAGTTTTGAGAGAAGCAGAACTAGGGAAGAACAAATCATTTTGAGCTGCTAATGAGTGACAGATGGGACTACTGCAAATTGTCAATCAAATCCTACTTAATTCAATTTGTGGAAATACTGCCATCAAAAACCATGCATTATGGGAAATGTAATTTCTAGTCCATATACAATATAATGCAGCATGGCCTTTTATTAAAATGCTGGGTTCACACCAAGCATCACATCACTCGCTCTAGATTACTTGCGGGATGATTTTCCACTCAAGCTGAATATCTTCAACTTGCACGGAAGGCACAATTCAAGCAAATTTTAAACAAGTCATCCATTCTGCTGCCCATTCACGCCACTAAATTTGCATTGACTTTGTATGTAATCTATATTCATACTGTATATTAGGGTTGGGCCGATAAAAGATGCCATCGTCCATCACTGTTGACCTATAAATTTCACGATGCTGCGCCGACATTAAGATCCATCGCCCCGCCCCACATTTATTTAGATATATAACTTATTATTTGCATGTCATCTTAATAGCAATAACTGTCTTTTCATGAGCCGTGTTAAATTTTACATATAGCTGCAGCTTGCACCGCTGACAGCATCGTGAGGATTAAATGAAGAATTATACAGTACCTCTTGCGCTTAAAATGTGTAGATTTAGTGGCAAACGCTGTTACCTGCAAACCCCGTCCCACAGACTTTATAGTGAATGGCTTTAGTTATTTTCATAGTGGACTTGAAGCCACTGGAAGTCTTTTATCCACTCTTGGAAAAGTGTAAATAGTGGATTAACATTCAGCACATGATCACTAATAAGATGTGCCATTATTAGTAACTTTAGGTAGTTTCTAAAACTAAATCTGTCAGTGTTATTTTTATTCTCTCATCTTCAGCGCTTCACATTTTCACCATTGTAGCTCCTGTCATCTGAAGGCATTGACTGAGTGATTGACAGCTGAAATTAACCAATCCATTCAGTTCTAGAGCAGTGGACCAATAAGAAGAGCACAAAGGCGGGGCAAGCATTGTTGGCTTTTTTTACTTCAGCAAGTTCACATAACAAATGTTTTAATCTGTTCCTGAGCGCTGCGTTTGGCAGTTTTAGGTGTAAAGATTCATTCTGCATAAATGTCTCCTAAATCCGTGCATGCAGTGAGGATTTTGCAGTAAAAACAGGTCGCACAGCAACAATTTATGAACTAGCACAACTGCTTCCAAATATATTTTTAGGTTGCATAAAATTTTGGGCGCATATGCAACCAAAACGGGTCGAGCCCTAGCATCTTTACTTGTTTCCTCACAATAATAATAAAATAAAAAGGTTTTAATCAATCACAATACAAATTACAGTGAACTTGTGAACAAATTCTCATCTCCTCCACCAGCTGTGGGAAAAAGCCATTATAACGACACAGATCACTCCGCCTATTCATGCCAGAGTCCCAAGGAAAAAAGATTGACAGGCGGTAATTTGTGTTTAACTTAATTTGTTTATGGTTTGGTTATGGGTAAAGCAAAGACCATGTGGGTCAGGTAATGAAAACGGTAGGCTACAATTAATTAATTCGTTATGAATTAATAGATATTTAACAACAACTACCCACACCCCTGCCTACGACGACGATGCCATCGTCCATCGCCATGTTTCACATTAGACATCGTACGATGCCAAATTGGCCAACCCTACTGTATATGCTCTTGTGGGTCACTTAAAAGTGATACAGCAGGATTTGGCTTTTTTGTATTGGCAGATTAGTCATCTGTATGTGAAATCTTTCACATATGCAAAAGGAAAATGTACCATTTTAGGACAGTTTTGATTAAGAAAATAAAACAACAACAAACCTCTTTCAGGAATGTTTTCTGAGTCTCTTCATCGAATTGAAGAAGTTCCTTAATCACCATGACCTCTCCTGTTTCCAAATGTGTCACCTCACAGTGCAAAGAAAGCAGTTATTTTCTTACTGTCATATTAGTTTATCATATAAAGTGTTTTTCAGTCTAACTCATTGCTTTACCTTTATGGCCTGTCCAAAACAGCCTTTTCCCAAAATTTCCCCATTTATTAGGTCGGAAGGTCGGAAGATTCGTTGTGTTTTGTCATTAGCGTCAAAACGCAGAGACTCTGAACGATTAATGTCTCTTCTGTGGGAAAGAAGTGCAGCGTGTCGTTGCAAACATGGAACTTTATCAATACTGCAACTGCGCCTGTAAAGACAGACATAGAGAAGACTGAGTGGACAAAAGACAGACTATATGCTTAAAGGGATAGTTCAATCAAAAATGAAAATGTACTCATTATTTACTCACCCTTTACTTGTTCCAAACCTTTATGAGCTTCTTTTCTGTGTTGAACACTAAAGAAAATCTTCTGAAGACAGCTTAAAACCATGGTGCGAATTACAGGGGGGTTTGCGGGGACAGACCCCCATAATTATTATTGCTTGATCTGTCTTAAAGGACGTTAACACAAGATGTATGGGGGGTCTGCCCTTTGATAGTTAAAAAATAGTTTGCTCTGGTCTGTATCTTAAATTAAATTATAATTAATACAATATACATTGGACCACCCCTGTAACGGTCCATCCCATTGTGAATGCATGTTTGCACCAAAAAATATTAATTCAGCGGTTTGAAATCAAGAGCCTGGGGCTCGAGCCTGGGGCTCCCTCTCAATTGCAAGGCCAGAGGGGAGTTTGAGCTCAGATAGATCTCAAGAACTCCCCTGCTGTAGTAGCTAATGAACAGATAGTGATTGCTCTTAAGAGATAACTACTTACTAGGAGCATGTCTATGGTGCTGATTTGAATTAGTCAATTAACTTAAGTTGCATGCTTTTGGACGGTGGAAGGAAACCGGGGAACCTGGGGGAAACCCACGTGAGCACGAGGAAAACGTGTAAACTCTGCACAGAAATGTTGTCTGGCTTGGTAAGGACTAGAACCAGTGACGTTCTTGCTGTGAGGCAACAGTGCTTACCACTGGGCCACTGTACCACCCATCTAGAAAAGGAGTAGGGGTGGAAGGGGGGATTCTTAAAACAAAGATGGCTGTGATAAGGAACTTAGGGTATTTATAGTGGCTTAGGAATCGTCTGATTGGTAAATCATAAATTGAATAATGCGGGACCGGCCGCAAGCAATCATAAGCACGTGATCCTCTCGAAATTAGTTTATAAATAAACTTCACTTCTTGTAAAATAAGCATTTGTATTGTAGGTGTTCATAAAACTAGATGCATAGTTTGTATTTTATTATACCCTTGCTTGCACATGGAAGTTAAACAGTAAATTAAAACATACGTGCAGTCTTTCATGGTCATCCCTTAATAGACCATTTCAATGTGGTCATGTCATTGCCCCTGAACATTTCCTGCTTCTTATCAAACTATTTCATAACTGTAACAAGTTCACAATTTAATCCTATTTTCACATTAAAGCAGCTATCATAACATTATTTATCAATATGTGGCTCTTTTTAGATTCTCTGAAGGTATGGAAATTTAAAATGTAAAACAGGAAATACATTAATTTACATTTCCCAAAATGGTCTATAGGTTTATTTAGTATCATATAACTACTCAAAATCTCCAAAACACTGAAAACAAAATAACAAGTTTGATTAATAAATTAAATGTAATTGAATTAAATATATTAATTTTGGTTCACTGAGGCATATTATGGAACATAACCGAAAAACTAGACCCACCCCATCATCAATGATTAATTTGCACCCTGCTTAAAACCTGTAACCATTAACTTCCATAGTAGGAAAAACAAATATTATGGAAGACATAGTTAAAGATTTTCAGCTTTTTTAAAAAATCATAATTTCTGTTCAACAGAAAAAAGTCAAAGTGGTTTGGAACAAGTTAAAGGTGAGTAAATGATGACAGAACTATCCTTTTAATGTTAATGCAAGGGATAAAGTGCATTCAGGCTGTTGTAATCACAGAATAAAGCCTTACATGGTTATCTGCAGAATGAGGTTAAGCACAGTACTGTTGTTTAAGTGTGTTTTCCTGGAATAACAATAATAATAATAATATTCAGACAGCCGTGTGATATATCAAAATATAAAATAATTTTGATGGTCAGAAGAAATTCTATTGACTATAATGTCTTGTTTCCACTAAGCAGTAAAGTTACAGTACACATTTATTTACTTTTGAAAATTTAATTGTATTTAATTTTATTTACATTTCCACAGGTGTGATTTTTTTCCCCCATAATTCAAAAGAGTCTTTAAATCTTGACAGTTCTGTGAATCTCATCATTGCTCTTTAGTTCTTATTTTGTATTGGATTCAGGTCAGGTGACTGCCTGGGCCATTCGAGCAGCCTGATTTTCTTTTCTGAAGCCAGTTGAAAGCATATTGATGAGAGGCAGGGTTGCTTTCTAACTACTGAGAAACTTCAGATGCTGTCTGGGCTTTCCATGCCTTTTCACACCTCCCTTTCTTCATGTGTTCAATACTTTTACCCTGTGTAATTTCATTTTATTACACATAACTTAATTTCCTAACTAATTAGTTTTGTTTTCTTTGTATGTATGGATTTGTTTGATTGTTACTGGAAACTAGAAGTAAGTAATTTCTGAGAAAAAAAAATGATGTGCTTAATATTTATTTTACTTACAAAATATTTTTGGACCGATGGCTTATTTGTCTGTTGTTGGGAAGGGGAAAGAAGCCTAGTTTTCCAGGCTGGTCCAGTTCTTCTCCCAGCAGGCCAGACAGGTCCTCCTGTTTCGTGTGGTCTTTAGGGTTGTGTTCAATAGTGATTTGTAGCCAGTGCTCTGTATCATGAATCACCAGATTGATCTATTAAGAATAAAGTGATAAAAAGAGCAATGGTGAAATGTGGTCCACTTTATCAGTATTGTTATCTAATCTGAGCTAAAACTGCTCTTTGTCAACTGACCTCATTGAGTGGAATGTTGTGGACAGAGATTCCATTGATCTCAAGAATCCGGTCTCCAACATGGATCAAGGGTTTAACTTCAGCACTCAGGTCATGCAAGTCCAGCCTGTCCCACATGGAAAGTTTTAGGAGGAAAAATAATCAGCATTATTTAAACAGTCTTGTTTGGTGGTTCCTGTTTTTAGTTCAGGTGGGATGTCTGTGTGCTTTTGCTTTTGTTTATTTCTATTGAAAAAAAAGAAAGAACATATACATTAACTATTTGTTCACTTAGCATTCAGTTTTTATATTAAACTTAAATACACAAAACAGTGCTGGGTTGTATTTTTATTTTATTGGATTCTATTGTAACCAAGTGCATTTATTGTTTAAATATCTATAGTTTATCATAGTATTTTTATTTTATGATAAGTTTACTTCTCGATTTTATACATTCCAAAACAAATTCAGTTTTTTTGGATCCACTATTTTTAAGGGTGTGACAAGATCTTGTTGGACGAGATATCGCAAGATTAAATCACGTCGAGATTTCTTGTCGAGGTGAAAAATTGTCTCGTGTCGTGAGTAGATGTTATCATGATGGAGCGTGAGGGTAAAATTAGCATTGAAGATTGGAAGCAGGATTGAATTTATACAGCAAATTAAGTGCTTTGCACACTCCTGGCCTCTGTGTTGCACATGTCACTCGGTTGGGCGGGTGGGTGTGACGTAACCGCTTTTTATTTCTCACCGGCCAAAGGCTGCTGCGTTATTCAAGTCCAAGCAGAGGCTGCAACTATAGCCACTCAAATTAACCATGGACATTACCACGCAATGGAATGTCACTTTAGATGTGCTGAAAGTCGCATTATTGAAGTGCAGTACATATATGTAAACACCGAAATCAAACTATTAGGCTACCATCGTGTAGGACTTTTAGCCACATTTTGCGATAGGACAGTCCACACAGCAGTTTGACACAATATTCTCTGCACCTACACACATCTCTAAGCGCGAACACACATACTGAACTGCTGGAGACTCAACACACCTGCCTTCATCATTACCAAACACGTTTATGCTGTCATGAAAAGTGGACGTTTCTTTTGCTGGTTCAAGTGACCAAATTCCACACAGGGACTAAAAAAGCTTTAATATGTGTGATGTAGCACAAGTATTTAAGCATGTTCACGAGAAAGTAAGAGCACACTATCCGCCACGTAACCAACATACGTACAGAAATCACGCCATGAACATTGCATCAAGATGCCTACTGGTTTAAAAAGGCCTAGATTAAGAGAAAATGGCCAAATGAGAACGTTTTTTGTCATAAACTACAGCAAAACAACTTGTCGAGAAGAAAATAAAAAAATGAAACCATGCGAACTGAATAAATACAGGAATGGAGAAAAAAGAGCGCTTTATTATCAGCTGTTAGTCAGTGCCCGCTTTTTTTCTGGTCATTACGCCTTTTGCTGTGTGCTGTGTAATTGCAGTCAGTCATGTACGAGTTACATTTAAAAGATAATAAATGGAAGCAGGTCATCAAAAAAAATCTGACACTGTCAGAAAATCCGAATTGACCATCAATGTAAATGTAAATACTCTGAAATGCTATAGGGGAAAAGCCTGTCAGTAGAGTTTGCTATTTTCTATTTAAATATTAACAAATATTTTGCAGTGTTTGCATGTTCATTGCATAGAATTCAATTTAAACTAATATACAACTATTGCATACATAAAATTATGGGAACAATTAATTGTATACATAAAAAATGGAAGTAAACTCATTACAATTTAATTAAAAAACACCTAAATTGTTTTGCATTTTGTTTTTTTTTATTAAAATATATTTTCCATTCATATATGAGCAAAACATTTGAATTCTAAGATTATTCCATTGATATTCATCATTTCATCAAGGATTTCATTAAAATAGTGTAAAAATCTCGTCTCGTCTCGTTCTCGTGAACCCAATCTCGTCTCTCGTCTCGTCTGGTGGAGTAGGCGTCTCGTCACACCCCTAACTATTTTTCATAAATGCATTTTGCACTGGAGAAATTGTCACGTTGCACAGAGACGTAATAGCATTGATTCATTAAGGCCCAATCCCAATTCTACCCCTTAGCCCTTCCCCTTACCCCTACTGTTCACGCCAAGGGGTAGGGGTGTCCCAATTCTCTATAGCTTGAAGGAGTAGGGCTAAGAGGAAGGGGTAAATAGCCCCTCAAACGAAGATTTTTCAGGACCACACTTGAAACCAAGGGGTAAGAAAATTTCCCAGAATGCACCAGCCACAGCAGCAGTATTGCTAAACCCGGAAGTAAGGAGACCCACAAATTAGTATTTTTTGTCATTATTACAAATTTTTACAACAAACAAACACATGTTTTAATATATTCATAACCGCGTTCGTGTTTTACCGTCATGCTTTTAAAAATTTTTTTATCCCTAATCATAACTCCTGTCCAGCAGTCCCACAACATTCTGACACTCGATGACACTCGAATACCCTGTCAGAAAAGTCTAGTGGCTGAAAATGAGCTTTTTACAGTGTCTGCTATAATGTTAATGTTGTTTTTGGCGTGTTTACAGATGAATATGGCCACAGTGTAAATACACAGTATAGATCACATTAGATCGTTATGATACCATGATATATGCCTTCAGTGATTTCCTAAAGATAAATACCAAAAAATAACACAACTAAAATAACTACAGCTATCGCGATCGTCTGATCTCATGTGAAGCAAGAGATTGCGATGACATATAATGACGTGTGCAGGTGCTGTCCCAATTCTCAGGGGTAATTTTGAAGGGGTAAGGGTACAAAAATAAAATTGGGATTGGGCCTTGTTCTTGAGGTTATTCTTCTCAGTTAACTTGTTAAATCAGTTTACAGATCACATGGCATTTTTTATTTTATTTGACAGACTGGATTACATCTGTTCTCAACCACTCATTGATTAAATTGATCCATTAGGAGGGAGTCTACAGTTAATAACTCACTAATTCAAATGATCCATAATGAGTGAGTCTACAGTTAACGATGCGCTGATTCAAATTGTCCATTAAGAGTGAAGCTGCACTTTTCTCCCCATAGACTTCCATTCATACGTATGTGAATGCGTCAGACTGGAAACGCAAGCTCGTGCAACAAGTTTTGCGTACTCTGAACTCTGACCTGCGAAATCGCATCACATGATTGCATGAGACCAATTGAAGATCAAAACATGACCTCTCTGTACAAAAATTGAAAACATAGACCAATCGCTCGCTTTTTTACATGTCTAATCATCTTGTTTAATCCCACCCCTTTTCGCAGCGCCGTACAACAAAATTTCACACGCACAAACTCTAGTGTGACCATAGCACGGGTCTATAGCTATGACTCACTGATTAAAATGATCTGTTAAGTGTGAGCCTAGAGTTTACGACTCACTGATTCAAATGATCAATTAAGAGTGACTCTAGTAAATGACTCACTGATTTAAATTATCCATTAAGAGTGAGCCTACAATTAATGACTCACTGACTCAAATTATCCATTAAGAGTGAGCCTA
>CAIGQZ010001206.1:6216458-6228320 GCA_903798205.1 Danio tinwini | reverse complement strand
TTAAGAGTGAGCCAACAATTAATGACTCACTGACTCAAATTATCCATGAAGAGTGAGCCTACAGTTAATGATGCACTGATTCAAATGATCTATTGGTAGTGAATCTACAGTTATTGACTCACTGATTCACATGATCTGTTAAGAATGAGTCTATAATTAATGACCCACTGATTAAAATGATACATTAAGAGTGAGCCTTTAGTTAATGACTCACTGATTCAAATTATCTGTTAAGACTGAGTCTATAGTTAATGACTCACTGATTCAAATGATCCATTAAGAATGAGTCTACAGTTAATGATGCACTGATTTAAATGATCCAATAAAAGTGAGTCTACATTAATGACTCACTGATTCAAATGATTCATTAAGAGGGATGAGTCAACAGTTATTGACTTACTGATTCAATGATCCATTAAGAGTGAGTCTACAGTTAATGACTCCCTGACTCAAATGATCCATTAAGAGTGAGTCAACAGTTAATGATCTACTGATTCAAATGATCTATTAAGAGTGAGCCTTTGGTAATGAATCACTGATTCAAATGATTGATTAAGAGTGAGTCTACAGTTAATGACTCAATGATTCAAATGATCTATTAAGAGTGAGTCAACAGTTAATGACTAAATTATTCAAATGATCCATTAAGAGTGAGTATGCTGTTAACGACTCACTGATTCAAATGATTCATTAAGAGTGAGTCTGCTGTTAACGACTCACTGGCTCTATTTACACCTAGCATTAATATGCATTTTTGTCAATCCTATTACAAGTGTACATGGTAAGTACAGGTGTAAATGGGGTGTGAAATGTTTTGAGCTTGTCCACTTGTATATATATATATATATATAATGTCTATCTGATTCAAATGATCTAATCAGAGAAAGTAACGATTTACTGATTCAAATGGTCAGTTCAGAGAGAGTCTGTGGTCAACAACTCACTCAATGTGTGAAAACACTATTAAATGAAGACTCACTGAGACACAGTGACCAAATGCTCTTTGTCATTCTTCTCCACGGTAAAGAATAAACCTCGTCTGCTTTCTGCAGAGGGAGGAAATGACATTGATGTCACCGTATGAGGAAGCTGTGAACGTTTTGCTGCCAAATGCTGTGTCGACACCTTCTGGTAATGACATTGACCACTGTAAGAGAAGAAGAACATCATAAACCAGTCAAAATAGAGGTGCTTTTCCATCAAAACTCAAGATGAGCAAATATTAGGAGAAGAACCGACCAGTATAAGTTGGTATAATCCACTAAAGCGAAAGAATCACCGTCTCCAATAAAGACATCACAGCTTTCACAGAGAAAGCACTCCGGGTGGTATTTATTCTTCCCAGCCACCTGCAGAGATGACAGGAAGAAGCAGAGTTATTGTATAATTTCTAAAATCTTTTATGTTGAATTCAATTTCATCTGAAAGTTGGGATGGGCAGATGACAGCGTCTATAAAAGTAAAGCACCACAATGGAAGGAAGCGAGATTGTGAGTGGGAGGGTCGCCTGCCCTCAGGTCATGCAGGAAACGCTGACAAAAAAAACCAAAACCTCCAGCTAATCGGCCCAAGATTAGACAGATCACATTACCGTCTCCATTTAGTGGGTGAATAGCTGTTTGAGTGTGCAATCTCTAAAGAAATGCAGGCAATCTTTTTCATGCTCGGTGTTCCTGTCGGGATTTTTTCAAAAAGATTAAATGACAGACACTGATGATGTCATATTTTGTTCTGGTAATGCTGGATTGCTTTTGGGAAAAGAGATTCTTTGGAAAAGTCTTGTTAGTGTAACTGTTCGGTGGGACTGTTTAAAGAAACACTCCACTTTTTTACAACTCTTCTAAAGTTATACAGTTGAGCTATACCATCTATAACCTCCTAGGGTTTAGTGTCCACATAAGTGGACAGCACATTTTAGCTCTTAAGTGGCTATTTAAAAGACTTTGAATGTTTTATATTTTGTTACAGACATACAGTGTCATCCTGCAACTGTTTTGCAGCATATGAAATGTCCCAAACCTTATTTTAACTGTCCAAAATGGGAAAAAATAGTTTTTACTCTCTAATAGTCAAAGTAAATAAAAAATATATATTTTATGTTATATATGCGTTAAAAACATTCAGGAAAAAGTGTTTTATGTAAATTGGGACCACGAGTGCACATATATGGACATCATTTTTTCTCTAAAAGTACATCATATCAAAAGATGATACTTAGATTTTTATTCTAATTAGGTTCCAATAAGACCAAATAGCAAAGAGAAATAAAAAATGCATGTAAAAAAACACCTTGGGCCTTAAGATTTGTAATATCATTGTGCCTTGTCCTTGATCATTATCCCAGAATGAGAGTATAAAAAAGTAACTCAACAGTTTAGGGCACTCTAGGGCACAGGTGTCAAACTCAGTTCCTGGGAGGCTGCAGCTTTACACAGTTTAGCTTTAACCCTAATTCAAGAGTTCACACTTAGATATTGCTTGACGCTATTAGCAGGTTTGGCATGCTGTCCCGGGAGAGAACCCTGAGCTCCGAGATAATTGAGCCCAGAATTATGAATTCTCCCGCCTAGTCGATTGAGCATGTAAGGAGAGTACGAGATCAGGTAGTTCTCGAGAGCTCCCCGTGGTAAAGGAAGAAAGGGGGAGAAGGGGTGGATGGGGGGTTTCTTCAGAAAACGAAGATAAAGGAGTCATTTCTGCTAGGCTACTTATAGTGAGTTTGGATTAATCTGATTGGCTAACTAATGATTGAAGATGAGAGACCAGCTGCGGTCAATTATATCACAACCTCATAAACCTCACTTAAACACACCTGATCAAACCAATTGAGTCCTTCAGGCTTGTTTAAAACCTACAGGTAAGTGTATTGAAGCAGGGTTGGAACTAAAATGCGCAGGCCTGCGGCTCTCCAGGAACTGAGTTTGAGACCCCTGCTCTAGGGGGATTGTAAAATGAGCCTATATCCAAAAGAAGACTCCTTTAAAGGTGATTTCTGACATAATATATTTTCATGTTATGCCAATTTTATTTTATTTTATACAAATTTAAATTAAAATAATAACATTAAAACACAAATATGTAAAACATTAAATTCTTTATTAAAAATCAAGTATCATAATCTTATGATTAACCATATTACATCATAATGAAATCAAAATGAAAATTTATTTTATAAGACATATTATAATGAGTCGGGGTACAATGGAGATGTGAGGATCCAAATGCAGTTTATTTTAGAGAATCGTCAGCCAGGCAAAGGTCAAAACAGGTGCAAACAGAAGCAATTGTAATCCAAGAGCGTGGTCAAAATAACAGGTGAATGGTCAGGACCGAAGGCAAAACAACACAAACAAAAAATAAGCAAAAGGTCAAAACATGAGAAGGCAAGACAAGAATAACGCTTCATAATGCTTACTTACAGTTCACAAGACTCAGCAATGATGTGTGCTGTTTTTATGGTCCATCTAATAAGTCCATCATGAGCTTCCAGTTGTGTGTGTGTAATTATAGAGAGAACTGGAACTAGTGTGTGTCTGACGTGCATGGTGGGAGTTGTAGTTCATTAAAGTGTCAAATGTGTAGATCTCTCTATCTCCAAATGCTAGATCGCTTGTGATTGTGATATATATAATGAGCCTTAAATTGTTGAACTGTAAAAAAAGAACACTTTTGTTCACCCAACAACTGTAACGAAAACTTTGTTGTCAGGTAATCAGAGGGGGCTTTTACTACAGGCAATATGATGCTTGTGTGTTGTGCTGCTGACTGTCATGTCTATACTTCAATTGGAAAAATCTGACATTGTGGTATTTTGTTTTGCTGCAATATATATTGCGATATGAATACAATTTCACCAGGCTTGAATAGCTCTTGAATAGCTCTTTTTGTGGAAAAAAAAAACATTAATTTAGATTGATTGGGTTGATATTGTAAGAGGTGTAAATCATGTATAAAAATAAAATTGCAAGAATAATTACAATAGAACAAAGAAAAAAAGTAAAAATAAACAGTTCTTTCTGGTTTGCCAGAGAGTCAAACAGTATTCAGATACAGAAATTGAATAATCTAATGTAAAATAACACTTTATAGTTTTCATTGTACAGTATTAATAAATCAGTAAAATTTCTCTTCATTAAAGTTACAAATGTTTAACGTTCTTGAAATGACTTTATAATACATGCAAATGATAAAGTTTCACTCTGTTATGGTTATACATTGCAATGACTCTACAAATCTCATGTATACTCAATAGTTGATCGACTATAATCCCAACTTAACATTGCATACCCTACGTTGTGACTATTGCGGACTCACACATTACGATATCGATGCTGTAACTATATATATTGTGCAGCCCTACTTCATACTGCATGTAGTAAACACACACTGTGACCTGACTCGGCTGAAAAGAGGACATTGGCAAACAGTCAATTTTTTACTTTTTTTTGGCACACAAGTGTTAATTGAGCTTGGTAAGATGGCTCCTTTTCACATTTACGGGTATCTCAGCAGTGGAAGTCATCATTATTTGTTAATATGCCGCAAATATATATATTTTTTGTATTTCTATTTGCACAAATAATAAAACAAACACTCCACAGTGATGTTTTCAAGACAAATTTTGTGAGACTGATAATGACAGCCGAAAGAGAACAACTTGTGTCTTGTGAAAGTCATATGTAATGTTCTGACAATAAAGGAGTTTTACTTTTTGGGTGAACTAACCCTTTGTCAGTGTTGTACTCTTACCATAATGGGACCAGTGTTGATGGACTCCGTGCAGCCATAGCACTGCTCCCCAAACCGAGACAAGTAATGTTTCTTACAGAAGAACTGTCCATCTCTTTCATAGTACCAGTCAGCAAGAACAGAGTTACATTCACAACACCTAACAAAGACAAAGAAGAATAAAACAATTAGGCAAGGAAAGTTGGTTTGCATTAAATGTACGGCACCATTTCATATATTCGATTTCTTTTTAAGGAACACCACTTTTTTGGAGCAGTTTTAGCTTAGCTTACCATAAATCATTGAATCAAATGATACCAAATGCATCTCACTCATTTTGATAATTTTCCTAGTTAAAGCTTGACTCTTCTGTAATTACATTGTGTACAAACATCTATTGAAAGTGAACAGTTCCTATAGTTTCTAGGCTGATATGACTCGAAACTAGGGCTGCACAATATTAGAAAAATCTAGCATGCAATATTTTTTCTGCAATACATATTGCGATATGAATACAATTTCAACAGATAACTTGAATAGCTCAATTTGGAAAGAATTTATAAATTTAGATTGATCGGGGTGATTTTATAAGGGAGTCAATCATGTTTAAAGTGTAATAAACAATCTACAAGCATAGATAAATGCAATAGAGCATAAGCTATGAAAAAAGCAGAGCTTTGAGGAGTCCCAACAGTATATTCAGGTACAGTAATTGAATAATCAAATGTGAAGTAGTGCTGCATTCTTCATTGTATAAATATTTCAATAAAATTAAACATTTAAAAAGTTACAATTTAAAGTTACAAAAGGTACAATTCCTTGTGCCTGAATGCTTGTAAAGTTCTCATACAGTCACAGGCCTCAAAAACCTTGTTTTTTTTAGCTTTCGCTCTATTATGGCTCCTGCTCAACAATAAACCAGACTTAACATTGCAGATTCTGCGATGTGACTATTTTGGATGCGCACATTGCGATATCGATGCTAAAACAATATATTGTGCAGCCCTACTAGGAACTATACTCTCATTCTGGCATAGCAATCAAAGATCTTTCCTGTTGCAACCATGGTACAGCAACAATGATATTACACAGCGCCTGAAAATAGGCCCCAACTAGGTAAGAGTACTGTGTAATATCATAGCTATAGAAGAGTCGAGCTTTAAATAAGAAATATTTAAATCAAATTTTCATTATTTTTTTGAGTGAGATGCTAATGGTCTAATCCAATTCCATGAATTATGCTAAGCTAAGCTAAAAGTGCTTTAGCCCAGGGGTAAATAAGATATTCAGATTTCAAAACAAAAACATGATTATTTTGTTTACCCCTGGCAGAATATTTTTATCTTGAAATTAAAAACTAATTTAATTTACACTCATTATTTCTGAAAACTAAACAATATTTTTTCTGCTTGTCAAGAAAATGCTTCGTGGTTTAAGTTTTTTGGATATTTTGACAAGAAAAAAGGCAAAAACTCTTGGTAAGAAAAGCATTTTTGTAGTATTCAGGTGTTTTTCAGTTCTTGCGGCATCTGTGCAGGATGTCAGCCTGTCATGTGTTCCCCAGCTGGCGGTTATCAGCTCTTCCATCCTTCCATTCAACATAACACAGGCCTCTTACGGAAACACATGCACATTAAACACACAAACACACTCGTGCGCTCACACACACCAATAAAGTCTTCAACACTGGCAAAGCAGAATAACAAGAAAGTGCTGTTTAGTGCTGCGGCATTACTATACTTCAGCCATATAATTAAGTGTTATTTTGGAGAATTTGTGCTTGTCCTTTTACCTGGTTACATTTCCAAGAACAAAAATCAGTTTACACTTTATAATAACAGTACATGTATAATGAGGTATTAATATGTAAACTAAACATTACTTTATTATGAATTAATGATTAATTAAGGCATGCACTAATCATGAACTAACTTTAATTACAGCATGAGCCACATAAGTTCATCAGTAAATAATGGCTACCTTAATTACTTGTTAGTACATGTTGTTAGTTAATGTATAAATTAACATTTACCTTTAAGCTAAATGTAACCAACAGGAACTCATGAGCTGTTAATGCATAATTATATAATGACTTTACTTGGAGGGGCACATCATCATGAGCCCCTGTGTTTAAACTGTTCATGTTGATGTTGACAAAACCCTTTTCTTTTGTTAATGAATGTAAACGCAGTAGACGGATGTGTATAAGGGGTCCATGAGTAGTTAAGAATGGGTTAATGATGATGTACCCCCTCTAAGTAAAGTCATGATATAATTATACATTAACATGTCATGAATTCATGATGGTTAAATTAAGCATGAACTAATACATTAACTAACAAACAATCATGTGCTAACAAGTAATTAAGGTAGCTGTTATTCACATATGATCTCATGTGATTCATGTTGTAAATAAAGTTAGTTCATGATTAGCATATTCATTACCTCATTATTAGTCTGTAATAAAGTAACATTTTGTTTACATATTAATACATCATTATTCATGTACTGTTATTTTAAAGTGTAGCCAAAAATCATACTGTGTACTCAATGCAGCATCTTCATTCATTCATTCATTCATTCATTTTCTTTTCGGCTTAGTCCCTTTATTAATCTGGGGTTGCCACAGTGGAATGAACCGCCAACTTTTCCAGCATATGTTTTACGCAGCGGACGCCCTTCCAGCTGCAACCCATCACTGAGGAACATTCATACACACACCCATTCACACACATACACTATGGTCAATTTAAGCATTCCCAATGCACGCCTATGCAGCATCTTATTAGATATTAAAAGTACAATGTTTTGCTGTATCATTATCAGAGTTAACCAAAGGATTAACCCATTTCAAGACAATTAAACCCAAAGCAATCACGTGTAAACAAAGAAGTGTCAAAAATAATTTCTTTCAAAATCCCAGGTCAGAGTTCACCAAACTTGAACTTTGGAACACAGCGACATATGAAACCTGCTGCATGAGCATCTGCTTACAGTCTGCCACAATCAGATGCTTATGAATGGAAGTCAATGGGGTGAAAAGTGCTGTGTGACCACAGCTTAACTCTAGAAATGTATATCTAACACTTATCACTCTATATCTAAAACCACCAATAAGGATATATTTTACCCAAACAAATTCTGTTTAAAAATGGCCCCAAAAAACATTATTTCACTGTATTATACCACTGTGCTAACAAAGAAGTGTCTAAAGTCACGAAGGGATTATTTCTAGCCATCAACTATATTTATGGCCTGTTTAGTAGGCCACAGTTTCAAACTGCAGGCAACAGTTTCACTTTCAGAACGGTAGATCATAGGATAAAAAAGTCAGCACTCACAACAAGAATTAGAAGTACAGTTGAAGTCAGAACTATTAGCCCTCCTGAATTATTAGCTATTTCCCTCCATTTCTGTTTAACAGAAATATATTTTTTTCCAAAACATTTGTAAACATAATAGTTTTAATAACAAATTTCTAATAACTGATTTATTTTATCTTTGCCATGATGACAGTACATGATATTATTTCCTAGACATTTTTCAGGATACTAGTATTCAGCGTAAAGTGCAATTTAAAGGCTTAACTGTGGTAATTGGGGTAATAAGCAAGTTAGGGTAATTAGGGAAGCTATTGTATAACAGTGGTTTGTTCAGTAGACTAAAAATATTTCTTAAGAGGGCTAATAATATTGACCTTAAAGAGCCCCTATTATGGGTTTTTGAAATTGACCTTGCATGTAGTGTGTAACACAGCTCTAAGCGAAGTGAAATATCCAGCTAAAGCTTAAATCTGAAAGTGGACAGTTTTTAAAACTATTGATTCATCTAAAAAAAGAGTTGACTCCTAGTGGTTTAAATGAATCGTCTTGATAACGAGTCTTAAACCGTTTCGGCGTGACGTCGATACAAAACATGTTGTGTGTAATGGTTGGTTGCGCAGACCGACAAAATTAAAACCTGCGGCCCCGCCCACTAACACAGCAGCAGTTCTCTGTTTGGCTTGAACTTGCTCCCAAGACAGGCAAACAGTACATACTGTCACGTGATTGACATCTGATCAAATGATTGAGATCTGATTGATCTGTGTGAAATGCAAGGGATTTTATATATACTAGTATTGAACAGTTCATTCCAGCGCATTAATCTGAGAGTATGCTGTGGGAGCGAGTCCAAGCCAAACAGTGAGAACAGCGTCTACTATAGTCACAGAATAAGATGGTCACCGAATTTGGACACGTGCAAAATAGGGACAAATTATTAGGTACAAGTCAAACAAAGGCACGCTGGACTTCGGGCTGGTGCACAGCACTGGTTAGGCAAAGCAGAGTACAGGTAAGCCCTGAGAACATAACATTTCACGCAAGAGGTGCCACAGCAATGGTTGCAAATAGAAATTATCTACAGCTGAGAAGGGAGAAAAGCTCCAAAATGAAAGATAATTAATGAAATCAGACCTGGCCCATGACACATTTCATAAGTGTAAGTAAATAGCTGCCTTCTTGTTTTCTCTAGCTTGTAAAGTATGTATTTAATTGTGTTGTTACTTGTTACCGCTTGCACTGTATCAGGTTAACTCTATATTCCCATATCGCGTCTAATGCCAAGTTGAAAACGCGACGCGTGCTGCTTTGTTTACGGATTAAAATGGGTTAGTGGTGTTTAACTGCACTGCTTTCGGGGGTGAGGTGTCTGAATAACACTGTTGAGAACCGGGTACTGTTTACTGTGGTGTTAGTAAGTTTACTTTGAATCGTGTTTCGGGCGTCCGCTGCGATCGGATCCTATACCAATGTAGGCGACCTGTGGGCTTGATAAACCGCGCTGGGCATTTTACTGTCTCGCGCTGAACGCTGTCGACCAATGGCAACAGGCTGTCATCGGTCCAATCAGCGCAGATTAGCTTCTCGCTAAGAAGGGGTTTGGGAACAAATGAATCGCTGAACGATTCATATGGGAGTCGCTGGGATAATTAAGTAAGACCATGAAAGTGTTTTTTGACCTTGCATGCATATCAGCCTGTTGTTGGAGACCCATAAAACTGAAATATGACCCTTTTTAATGTATAATAGGGGCTCTTTAAAATGTTTTTTACCTAATGAAAAACTGATTTTATTCTAGTTGAAAAAACAAACAAACAAATAATCTTTCTTCAGAAGAAAAAATATTATAGGAAATATTGTAAAAAAAAACTTTCTCTGTTAAACATCATTTGTGAAAAATTTGAAGAAAATTTCAACTAAGTAAATTATTTTTTGGGTAATGTAATATTACAATTATAATATATTCATTAATCATATATTAAGATGTCACTTAAATGGCTAAAATAGCCTTAAGACAATAATGAACAATAGCAATTTATGAGAATCCTCATTATCAGACTCTCCATCATTGATGGCATTTTGTGGTTCTAATACCTCTACAAATTGGCTTCTTTTATTCATTATGACTTCATTTATTATACATAACCACTAATTCAGTCAGTGAAAGTGAAAGTCATTGGTGAGCAAGTTCAAACATAAGCTGTGCATAAAGCAGGCATTATATAGTGAGTAAATTTGATGGTGCGTATATATGTAAAATGGCATGTTTTTAATCTGATTTTATCTAAACAGTTTTTAACATCTGGGAATTGTAAAGAAGACAATTTTAGTTAAAGTCAATGACTGGGAAGCTTAAATGTTTTATTGAAGGTCTGTTATATACATTTGAAAAACAGTGATGGGTAACAATTTACTAGGGATGATCTGATACTATTTTTCCCTTTGCGATACCTGAGCTCAGGATGTCAGCCGATACAGAGTACTGAACCGATACTGAAGTATCTGTAGAAACAGTTGTGTTTATACTACTAGCCCTGTTTAAATTGACAGAATTAACGTACAGTGTGCTTCAGACTTATTCATTATTAAACATAGAACAAATACACAGCTAACTTTTAACCAATCAGACATTCAACAGTAATTATATTTGACTAGCAAAAGCACACGCAGCACAAAAAACATCTGGTTCTTCAGGCTGTGCTTATGTGTGTATTTCATGTGTGTGTGTTTTTATCATACTAAATACATTTAAGGGTCTGTTATGTTTCTCTGTGCCATCTAATAAAATACACAACAAATTTAAACATCTGTGGGGTTTCTCTGTTCTCTATAAAACCAAACTGGAAACTAAGGGTGTGTGATGTCATTAGGATGCTGTCACACAGGACATGGTTTATGCCCCTATTTAATATATTTCTCTGAATTTGAACATTCTACTAAACATTTGACATAATGTATAAGTCAGCAAAATATATAACATGCCTTTTTTTGGATATTTTAATGAAAAACACGTGTCTTTAAATGTACACTCAAAAAATATATATATATTTTTTTACTTGTTCAAACTGCTTATTTAAAATAAGCTGAAACAACACAATTCTTGAGATTTCATTGGGACAACTTAATTTTTTTTATCTTCAATCCACATAAATTTGTTAAAAGTGTTAAGTTAAATTAATCGATTTGTGTTGGGACAACATGAATGCATTGTGTGGAACCCTGCATTTTTAATTCAATTCAATTCATCTTTATTTGTATAGCGCTTATACAATGTATATTGTGTCAAAGCAGCTTCACATGGACGTTTATAGTGAATTGAAACAGTGTCAGTTCAGTTTTCAGTGTTTAAGTTCAGTTCAGTTTAGCTCAGTTCAGTGTGGTTTAATAATTACTACTGAGAGTCCAAACACTGAAGAGCAATTCCATCGATGCGCAGCTCTACAGATCCCGAACCATGCAAGCCAGTGGCGACAGTGTATGCTAATGACAATTTCCATCAAGTTAAATATGTTTCTGCATATTTCATCCACAACGTCTAACAGTAACACTGCATTTTAAAAGTTAGAATTTTGTACAAATGAAATTTAGTTCCTTTTGTATAATTTGTGACTGTACACTGCAAGAAATGCAGGGTTCAACACAATTCATCCATGTTGTCACAACACAAGTTAACACTTTTTTTTATTGGTGTTTAACAAGACAATACATCATAGTATGCAATACAGCAGGAAAAATTACAGATTGTCTTATTTTTCTTATGTTCCCACTATCCCCTCAAAATAAAATAAATGTATGAATTATAAACAAACAT
>CAIGQZ010001206.1:6196036-6210996 GCA_903798205.1 Danio tinwini | reverse complement strand
CCAGAGCGTGGAACATCCCAAAATCAACTTTGCAGAGGCGAGTAAAAGGAGTTGTAAAGGGCTACAAGCACATTGCTGGAAGCAAGTCCCGCATTCCCCAAGAAGATGAGGTCCAGTTAGCAGGGCTAGTCAAATGTCTGAGCAAGAGAGGGTTTCCCATGAGAAAACCTGAGATACAAGCTCTTGCAGCCAAATTAAATTAATTAAATGTGTTTGACAAACTGAACCAGTGGACAGTTCACAAAATGTTTTTAGCTCACCCAAGTTGGTTTAAAAGTTTTCATGAATTTTGGATCTGAAGAGTGTTCTCTTTAGTGAAACGTTTTAGGTCTGATGGATTGAAGGCAATTTTTGCTTCAGTTAAATTTGTTTGACAAACAGTTTATTGGGGATTAGCCAGGGGACAGTTCACCCAAAGGTTTACATAAAAATTTTCATGTGGGGGGTTAGGGGGGTCATATTTGTTTCATATTGACTAATAAATTGAATAATAAAAACTAAGAAAAGAGAAATGAGTCTTAATTATGAACAGAACAAATGAAATTCTGACCTATAACACATCAAACAGCTAACATGAGGAATAAATATTTGTAGGTTAATGATAATACATGATGTCCCAATCACCCAAAACCTGTGTCCCAATCACCCAAACATTCCTAAAAAATATTGTTTTGGCTCAGTTTATACTAAAGGGTTTGTCACACCACCTTCTCTTCTGACATAATTTTATTTCTTTCACAAATGGATAGATAAAAAAAATGTCCCAATCACCCTTAATTCACCCTACATAACGTAGTCAATTTGTGTTGTATGTTTTACGCAGCGAATGCCCTTCCGGCTGCAACCCAATCACTGGAAAACATTCATACACACTCATACACTACGGACAGTTTTAACTTCCCCAATTCACCTATACCACATGTTTTTGGACTTGTGGGGGAAACCGGAGCACCCTGAGGAAACCCACGTGAACACAGGGGAAACATGCAAACTCCACACAGAAATACCAACTGACCCAGCCGGGGCTTGAACCAGAGATCTTCTTGCTGTGAGGAGATTGTGCTAACTACTGCACCACCGTGCTGCCCCTCCCAACACATTTCTAAACGTAATAGTTTTAATAACTCATCTCTTTTATCTTTGCCATTATGACAGTAGGCCTACATAATATTTTACCAGATTTTTTTTTTTTAAGTTACTAGTGTATATGTGATATATTATTATGTTATTAGTGTAATTTTTTTTTTTTACTAGTGTTAAAATGCTATTTAAAAGCTTAACTAATGTTAATTAGGCAAGTTAGGGTAATTAGGGAAGTCATTGTATAACAGTGGTTTGTTCAGAAGACAATAAAAATAGATATTTCTTAAGGGGGCTAATAATACTGACCTTAAAATGGTTTAAATTTGATCTGAATGCTTTCATTCTAGCTGAAATAAAACAAATAAGACTTTCTTCAAGAAAAAATATTATAGGAAACACTGTAAAAAAATTCCTTGCTCTGCTAAACATCATTTGGGAAATATTTATAAAAGGAAAATTTTGACGAATGATTGTGATGAGAAAAGATTATGTCCAGACCTACACACATACAGACACCACAAGCGCACACACAATATTGGTATACTGGAATTTTTGTTGGGTGATACACTCAAGAAAATAATTTGGTTTTATTTAATCCTATTTTCAAAATAAAACTTTCATTTAAACCTCTATGTGACTTTATTATTATAATAAAATCACAGTGCCTTTATTTCAATTTTGGAAAGATCACTATTGAAGTTTAAATATGCAACAAATTATTGACAAATAATTTTCATTCAAAATTCATTTAGGTACTACTAAATGAGTATGCATGACATTAGGTTTGTTTACATCAAGTTTTGTTTACTTAAAACAACAGTTCAAATTTATAATGTAACTCATAAATTCAGAATATTTTTTGACTGTATACATTTTATGAAATGTTCTCTTTAATATTTAGAAAATGCCTTTTCATGTCGCAAAATAACTCCTGCATATTACGTGTAAATTGTGAAGGAAAACAAAAACATGATTCTGTTTTTACAATTTATTTTCAGAAATGAAGTAGGCATGAAAGGCCCAAATAAAATCAAAGGTCAAACAAAAATGTGAACGGGTTTTATTTTCACAAAAGTTCACTAAATGAACTGCCTTTCAGTTCACATTTGAATAGTTGCACTTACAAACACAATAAGATCATTCACAAAAACACAATGCTTAATAAAAAACCAAAACAAGTCTGGTTAAATGCACAGATATTCTTAAAAACACAACATTTTAATTTATTAGAGTTACATTAACACAAACAAACAGAAAAGCAAGGTTTTATAGGGTCAGGATACTAGAAAAGAGAGCTCTTCAAGTTCCTGAGGTATCATTGAAGACAACAGCTTATAATCCTCAGTACACTTAGATGCTGTCTACCGCAGTTACGACAAGCATTTTGTTCTAAAAAACAAAACAAAAAAACATTGCATGCCTTGATCCCATTTCTTTGTGTGACAAATGACTGAAGCTGCTGGAGAATACAACATATAATTTGTGAACTCATGAGCACACAGCTAGAAAAAAAAAAAAACTCCCTATACTTTCAGGTGCATAAAGAATAATGTTGCTGCTTTCCCAACTGTGGCAAGCCGATGTAACATTTAATCTATAAAACGCACAGTATCGATTTTTGTTCCACTAGTTCTTATTAAATAGACACTAGTAACTTTTAAATGGACAATAGCATACGTAATCATTAGATAGTACCTTTTCATTAGATTCTAGTACTTCTTCATTTGATACTATTAAATAGATATGAATACATATTCATTAGATACCTGTACTTATTTCAATAAGTCTATCAACTATTCTATTGTTACTAGTAAAAAATGTAAAACGTTTTTGGTATCTTTTGGTATCATCTTATGGTACTATCTTATGGCCACAGTAATTTACATAAATCTTGATTAGTAAAATGAACAGTCTTACTAGTAACAATTTAAATAAGCACTATAACCCTAGAAAAATAAATTTTGCTGCTTGTTTAAACTACTTATTTTTTAATTAGTTGAAACAACACAATTCTTAAGGTTTTTTGGAACAGCTTAATTGCTTTATGTTCAATCAAATTAGATTTGTAAAAACGATTAAGTTAACTTAACCGATTTGTGTTGGGAAAACATGAAGGAATTGATACTAGTAGCTAACCAAAATACTACAATAAGGCCATTTACACAACATTTTTACTAAAAAACTAGACTTTTTGCCTATTTATTTACACAACAACAGCATTTTAGGGACAGAAAAGACAAATATTTTGACGTGAACGTTTTTTAAAACATTGTCGTGTGCATGTAAACAAATCAGGAAACTTTGAAAACAACGTCATGGTGTAAACATATGTATTTTTTTAAATACAAAGGAAAAACATTTTCCTTTTTGGCTAAATAGTTGTCGAATAAACATACCCTATGGTAAAAATAAGTATTAAAGCTATGAGTACCTTATAAATATCTAGTATCTATTAAGTTAGACCTATCTAATAAATAAATACTAGTATGTGCTGTAAACTAAATAAAAACTAGTATCTATTTAATAGGTAACTGTATCAAATAAGTAGGTAATAGCATGTAATAAGCACTAGTATCTAATAATACTAGTATTTAAAATAAGTACTAGTACTTAGTACATACCAGTCATAAATGAAATGCATACTAGTAAAAACTGAGTAGTTGATTTCTCACTAATAGATCCTCAAAGAAGTAATGTGTATTTATATAGCACATTTATTGTGCCATACACCCAAAGCACTCCACAATCATGAGTGAGGGGGGTCTCTCCCCACCACCACTAGTGTGCAGCATCTACTTAGATTATGTGACGGCAGCCACAGAACAACGGCGCCCCTATCCGCACTACACACCAGCTATAGGTGGCGTGGAATGACAATGATAGAGCCAATTCAGTGGATGGGGATGATTGGGAGGCTATGATCGGTAAGGGCCGATGGAGGGAATTTGGCCAGGCCACCAGGGTTACACCCCTACTCTCTACGAGAAGTGCCATGGAATTTTTTTAATGACCACAGAGAATCATGACCCCGGTTTAACGTCTCATCCGAAAGACGGCACTCACTGACAGTATAGTGTCCCCCTTCACTTTACTGGGGCATTAGGTCTCACACAGACCACAGTTTGAGCACCCCATGCTGGACTCACTAACACCATTTCCAACAGAAACCTAGCTTTCCCATGTGGTCTCCCATCCTGGTACTGACCAGGGGCTGATTGGTTGATATCATACCTGTCAACATTTGTCTCTGAAAATCCGGGAGGGGGGAGGGGGTAATGGGATGTGTCTGTGTTCAGTACCATTCAGAGACTTGACAAGGGCTGAAAAACCGAGAAGTGTGTGTGTGTGTGTGTGTGTGTGTGTGTGTGTGTGTGTGTGTGTGTCTGTGTGTGTGGAGGGAATCCTGGTCTGTGCCTGGTCTGTCGGCGATCCGGGGGTGTTACGCCCCATTCACGGGGGGCATCAGCTTCAACGTTTCCCATTCACTTTTAATAGGTGACGTCAGGCATTGCGGATCCGTTGGCGCTGCTTCAGTGGCGTTGATCGCTGCAGAAGTTGGGACTTTCTCAACTTCTCAAGTGCCGATGGAAGCGCCAGCCAATCAGATCGCTGTATGCAAATACACCAGCTCAGACAGTAACCAATTGCTGACTAAATTCATTGGCTGATGCTGCTATGATGATCGCGTCAGCCCCAACTTCAGACACGCCCTCTGTCAAGCGTTGATGCTGAAGCCCCGTGTCAATGGGGTGTTACAGATTGTAACAATCACCTAAGGACCGGGGGAAGGAGTTAAAATTCTGGGAGTTTTCCAGAAGAAATGACAAACCGGGAAGTGTGTCTGAAATACGGGAGACTACTGGGAAAAACAAGAGTGTTGGCAGGTATGGTTGATATGGCTGTGGCTCTCGCAAAAATCTATTGCAAATGCCAATTTGAATGTAAAAATAGAACAGTTATTAGTCACTAATGAAATATGTACTAGTACACAGGTGTCAAACTCAATTCCTGGAGGGCCATGGCTCTACACAGTTTAGGTTTAACTCCAATTAAACACACCTGATCAAACTAATTGAGTCCTTCAGGCTTGTTTGAAACCTACAGGCTAGTGTGTTGAAGCAGGGTTGGAACTAAAATGTGCAGGGCTGCGGCCCTCCAGGAATTGAGTTTGACGCCTTTGTACTAGTACCTAATGAATAAGGACAAGTATCTAATAAATGAATACTAATATCTAATGAATGAGTACTATTATTTAAACTAGTATCTGATTAATAAATACCAGCATATAATAAATAAATACTAGTATCTTTTAAAAAAGGATCTAGTATCTAAAGAATAATCATTACTAGCTAAAGAATAAGGACTGTGGCACTAGTGGATCTAGAGATTAAATGTCTAAATGGCTTGCCATACCAGTCTCTTACAGTTGACACATCCTGAAATAGCAGCGTTGTGTCTCCAGATGAAATGCGTCTCAATATTCGGCTACGTTTAAGTGAGCAGCTTAAGAAATGTACAGCTGTAGAAGTTGAACATTAAATGCTAAAATTGCTGATTTAACTGAAAAACAAAATACATTTGTAAAAGCAATGCATTGTGACATAAGTAAAGGGAGTCGAGACAGTGCAACAAGTGCCTTGAGAGGTTCACATCGAATACTACGGCTGCAAAATTCCTGTAATGCAAGTCCAAATTTCTCTCGCTCTCACATATTTCAAAGAGGCACTTTTAGACTGTAAAAAGTGCATTTGAGATCAGGCAGTAGCACCACTTATTTATGAGGTCACTTCTATCAGCTGGATTGTCACTTCCTCCTCCTGCCACAGTATTTGCCTTGACATCCTGCGCCTCCTACAAGAAAACACACCGTCACTACTGATAAAGAACCAGTGGTGTAAAGTAACTATTTACAAATACTCAAATTACTGTAATTGAGTAGTTTTTCTCAGGAATTGTAAGTTTTATAAATGTGTACTTTTACTTTCCCTTGAGTACATTTTTTGTGCTGTATTTGTACTTTTACTCCACTACTTTCTTTTAACCTGCAGTCACTACTTTATATTTCTTGTCCATGGGGATTAGAAAAATCAGTCCTGTGATTCTTGTCCTATCAAATCGCAGTAAAGTGCACTTTATAATTGCAGCAAACTGTTTGGAAGTATTAAAAGTGTCCATAAAGATGTTCGAAATCTTTACACGCATTGACCCAGAGACTGTTTAGATGCATGTCACTGATGAGAAGATGACGGATGTTTACTGTATGATGACCGAAATAGTCTTAAACACCCAGCAGGCACAGGACATCAACATGACATCAGATTGACGTTGAACCCTAACGTCGTGGGGACGTTGCATTTGGTTCGGAAATGAAAATCGGGTTGACGTCAGAACTCAACGTCAGGCCAACATCAATATTTAATGTCCAACCTAAAACCAACCAAATATCAACATCTACAGATGCTACAGCTTGACATTGTGTGAACGTTACCCCTATGACATCTATCAGACGTTGGATTTTGGTTGCCATACCTGATAAGTAAATGTCAGTATTTGACGTCATATACGTTGGTTTAAAATGTTGGCTCTGCTGGATTTTGGTCACTTTCTAACAACCTAAAATCAACCAAATATCAACGTCATTTGACGTCATTATTGGACATCAAAATAACTTTGTCCTTAGCTGCTGGCTTGACAATTAATTTTGGTCACCTGACATTACAACCTAAATCTAACCTAATATTAATGTCTCATGATGTGGTGTGCCTTCTGGGCAATAACTAAATGAACTACAGAATGTTACGTTTACACACACATGCACAAATTACATGTAAACATATCAGCTTTTGACAGCATAATACTCACTACTCTTGAGTACTTTTAAAAGGGCTACTTTTTACTCCTACTTTGAGTAATATTTGCAACAGATACTTTTACTCTACTTGCACTACATTTTTAGGCAAGTAATGGTACAGAGTATGATTTTTCAGTACTCTTTCCACCACTGTGAAGTACACGCAGATCACATTAATAACACTGTTCATTCAAGCTGTTATTTTGGGGTCAATAAGATATTGAATTTATTAATATTTTGCATTTGTTTTTATTGTTGCATATTCTTTTTTCATTTATATTTTAGTTATTTGGTATTATTATTTGTAACACCCTGGTATTGTTCATTTAAGAGTCAAATGCATATATTATTTCGCTCATAAATAGTAATACACAGTATAAAATGCAGTTACACAACCACTCATGACTTTAAAATAATAACAACAGTAACATAAATAATAATAACAACAATAAGAATCTAAGTTTGAAGAAAAATTAGTTGTGCAATAGAAAATAAAAGCACAATTTAAAGACTTTCTATATAGATTAGTGTTTTTTAATGATCGCAGTCAATTATAGATATGTACATTCCTAAAATATTTGTAGTTTTTAAAGAAATTAATGTAGGCCTACCATATTTCATTTCAATACTGATTTTTGTTGTATTTTAAGGGGACTGAATCTAAAATATGGACATTTATCTCTATAATAATATTAATTTATTGAGTTTATTCAAGGAACAAAATGTTTTATTTTAAATAATAAATAAGCCAGTTACTAAAATTATCTTGACTACAACACTACAGTGTTTTGGCTTCAGTACTTTTTCTGACCTTAAGGTTGTAAGAAGCTTGTGTTTCGTCCCGTTCCATTTTCGACCATGTTGAAATGTATTTTTTGTTAAAGAGTTTTTATGTATATTTCTGTTATAAAATAAATAAATCAAAACGACATCAAATCAAGGTTAGTATTGGGGTTAACTCCTTTTGCTTCAAAAATAAAATATAAAAATATTAATATAAATATTATATTAATATAAATATAAATATAAATAAAATATTGTGCACTGAAGTGCCATTTATACAATCAATTGTAACACAATCTCACAGCAATTTCAGTCTCAGGACTCAGGATTTTTTTTCTTAGATATGTATACGCCAACATGTAAAATAGTTACTGTTTCCAGTTTGAGTGGGGTGCTTGATTTGGTTCAGAATAAACATATAAAATGAACATATAACCTATAATGTCATTATTTTGTCAGGTTTTTGCAATTTAAGCTAAAGAAAATATTTAAAGAATTGTCTTTACATACCTCTGTAGCCTCCTGCACCAAGAAAGCCTTGAAGAGCTGCATATTTGGCGGCTTTTGCTGTAAAGTGTCAAACACACACTTGAATGCAATAATTACTTACTATTGGCTTAGGATAATGTATTGGTCATTTATTGTCATTAAATATTAGCTAGCAATGTGTAACAACATCTTACATTGCTGAGGTGTAAGTGGAGCACTTCCAGGACCACCAGCACCAGGACTACCGAAACCTACAATAAAACATTACTCATTTGTGCTCAACAGAATAGAGAAAGTCATAAAGATCTGGAACCAACTGAAAGTGAGTAAATAGTGACTAATTTTTCTCTTGTGTGTGAACTAACCCTTTAAAAATGAACTAGGGTTTTCTTGAATTTGCAAAGTTGAGAAATCCTTTCCAGACCTGGAAAGTCATTTTTATTACCTGGATATTGTTGTTGATATCCCACACCTGGACCTGCGCCAGTTCCATATCCTGGTACGCCGCCACCTGCAAAATAAACAGAATTTTTTCCCAAATGTATCCACTGTAACTCTATGTCTTAAAATCTGCTCCTTCATCAGTTCAACTGACAGGACAATTGAAGATGTGGGTGAGTGCATGTCTTGAATTTGTCGCTCCAAGGAGAATTGGAGGATAATAGCTCACCTGGCTGATAGCCTTGGCCACCCAGTGCCCCTGTGCCAAAGCCTTTAAGACATTTAAACAAACATACTGAAATATAATCCATGCATTTGATGTCAACCAACCAGATATACTGTACTGTATGTGCCTATTCAGTTGTTGGTGAGACAAATTAACACAAATCGTGGACTGATAAGTGAAGGAAGTTTACCTGCTTTAGCAGGTTTCCCTGCTCCTGCTCCCCCTGGGTACCTGAGACCTGATAGCAGACATGTGTTATTAAAACAAAACTTCATTCCCTTCTAGCATGATGTAATTCATCTGACAATGCCGCATAAAGAGTAATGTTGTTACCTCCACCAGTTCCTCCTGGGCCTCCGCCAACTCCACCTAAACCTCCAAACCCTACAATAAAAACAGTGTGTGAAGTGAGATCCACTTCTTCATCGTTATCAATCTCACAGATACCAGCAGTGATTCATTGTCAACTTGGATTTTCAAAAATGTAAAAGTACATTTTAAATGTACATTAAAGTGATAGTTTACACAAAAAGTTTCTAAAGTTACTCAGTATTTGCTCAGGCTTTTATTCTTCAGTTGAACACAAATTGAAGATATTTTGAAGAAAGCTGAAAACCTTTAACTAACAATTGACTTCCATAGCAGGAACAAAAAATACTATGGAAGTCAATGGTTTCCAGCTTTCCTCGAAATATCTTCTTTTGAGTTCAACAGAATAAAGAACAGGTTTGGAACAAGTAAAGGGTGAGTAAATGATGACAGAATTTTCTTTTTTGGGTGAACTTTCCCTTTACATGCAACTAACAGGGTTCATACACTTTTTTACTACTAAAATTCCATGACTTTTCCAGAACTTTCAAGTTTCACATTTTCATGACGTAATGTTTCATGTAATGTCTACATATACATGGTAAATAATAAGAAAAACAATGATGTTCAAATTTATTAAAGCATATCATAAAACACACAACAATCTATTTTGTTTAAATGTGTTTTTATATTGATTTTGATCATGCTTACACAGCACTAACAATGTCAGAGCAGGTAAGGACAGAAAAGTAAAGACAACTAACCTATATTCAAGTTAGAGCTGCACTATATATCGTTTCAGCATCGATATCGCAATGTGTGCATCGGCAATAGTCACATCGCAGGATATGCAATGTTGGGATTATAGTTATTATAGATTATAGAGATTATTTATTACTTACCATTTTCATTACACCCTTCGCTTGTTTCAAACATTTATGAGTTTTCTTTTTTTTTTAAATGAAGACAAAATGAATATAATTTAATAACTCCTATAGTATTGAAACAAGTGAAGTGTGAGTAAACAGAGAGTACATTTTAATCTTTGAGTGACTGTGTGAACATTTCAATATTTCAGAGTTTTAAACATCAGCCACAAGAAATGTTTTGTAACTTTAAAAAGATTAAATAATACACAATGAAGACTATGCAGTGTTGATTATTCAATATCTGTACCTGAATAGTGAATACCTGAAAACTATAATTCACTTGTATCTTTACTATATTTTATTTATGCTTGTTATTTATTTGTTGTATATTATTCGAGATTCACTCCTCTACAAAATCCCCCCAATCAATCTAACCAAAACCTGTTAAATCATCTTGTGAAATTGTACTCACATCGAATTATATATATATATATATCACAGAAATACAAAATATGGTAATGTCAGATTTTTGTATGGACCCTGAATTAAGTGCACTTTGTGTGTAGTTTCATGTACTGCCAAATACAAATATTAATGGTAAACTAAAACCTACTGAAATGTAATTTCTACTGAGACAAATTTTTTTATGAATTTATTTATATTGTAATTTGTAATGATGACAATGTAAAGGTAAAATTCCAAGCAAAGTTTTATACATATGATTTAGTATGTTAGTAAGCAAAAAATTTTGCGTAAGTTCACTACATCATCAGCTCTTTTCATCATGCTTTCTATAAGTCTACTCTGCACTGATGGGCCAGATGGCCTAGTTTGTTGTGATTTGGTCTACTGCTTTCAGAACATGCTGCAAATGTCCAAGACCATATCTGAATTTGTAAGAGCATGCAGAGTAAAAAGACAAGAATGACTCATTTTTATGGCTTGTTTATAATTGTTCAGATTTGTTTCTTTCGACACAGCATGTCCAAAATAAGTATCTAACATGCAACCAGGGCTTAACATTAACACCCGCCAACTCGCCAAATGCAGGTAGATTTCCACTGAGGCGGGTTAGACAGCCACCGCCACTAGCCACTTTGGCTGGTTAAAAATAATTTTCAATTTTAGTTTTCTTAAAAGCAGGGTTCGACAATAAAGATGGCCCAATATGCATGCAAATGTGATCTTAGAATTGAGAATCAGGAAGATTATGTTTGCGGGAGCAAAAGAAAGCAGCTGAATAACGAATGAGAGGATGATCACTCGCGCGCACAGGTAATGTGATGCGTGTGACTGTTTAAAACGTGTGCGCGCTCCCGTTTCCTTGCGTGAAACAACCGTGCCTAGAAACCGTGCGATCGGTTCTCTTTCAAACAGACTAGACAAAAAGTAATGCTTTTGCACTCATAGTTTTGCTGCTTTGCCCTAGCGTTAACCTTGTGTGATCATCCTTTCATTATCACACACAGAATGTTTTTCACCTGCTTTCTTTTGCTTACAGGTATTTTTGGTAATATGGTTTTATCATTTTTTTACATTGCTTTAACATGAGATTAACTCCCCGTTTATGTGTAGTTAACTGGTGATCTGGGACCTTTAGCCAGGTCAGATTACTGTGCATAGTTTTAGATGCACTACAGCAGTTATTCTTTAAATGTCAATTGTTTTTTTTTTAAGAAAGGTTTTGTTAAATAAATAGTATACAGCTATATTTTGCTCGTTTTGAAACATTTAAAATTTGTGGATATGAAATAATAATTTATTTATGTTTGGTATGGTCAGAGATAAATTTGGTAAATCCTTAATTTGAGCTCTGAAAAGTGATGTGAAATAAAAACTAATTGTAATACAACACTATTAAACCATGGCCCATTTGCTCATACACAACACACAAAAAGTTAAATGAATGAGGAGGCGTGTGGACATAACACAAAATCTAAATCAAGTCATTTTTGCGTGTCAAAGTCAAATTTATGCATATAAAATATATTTTCCCAACAATACAATTGTGGCTAGTGAAAATGGTGAGGGGCTAGTAATGTTGGAAATCTACTAGCCACAGTGGCTGGTGATCAAAAAAGTTAATGTCAAGCCCTGCATGCAACCTAATTTCAGCAAATTATGTTAAGCTTTACATAAAAATTACAAGATACCTCCACCCAGTCCTCCAACTCCTCCAGGACCTCCACCAACACCTCCTGATCCAACTCCTTGTCCACCGCCTAGGCCACCAACACCACCGGGTCCAACTCCTAGACCACCCCCAATGCCACCGGCACCCCCTGGTCCAACACCTAGACCTCCACCAATTCCTCCTCGTCCAGCCCCACCCAGCGCTCCAGCTCCTCCATAGCCTGATAAATCAAAAATGTTTGTAATTGTGAATTTGGGCTAAGCTACAAAGGAACAGTTATAATACTATTAAAGCATTGATTTGATGGGTTTTACATACTTTTAGGTGGTTTTACTCCGCCAGGACCATAACCAAGACCTTAAAAAAGATTCAAGTGTAAAAGATTTTATTTAATCATATATTTTCAGTTAACAAACTTCAGTGTTTCACGTTAACTCATGTTAACCCAAAACTGTGGGGTAAATATAATATACAGTTGTAGTCAGAATTATTATTTTTTATATTTCCCAAATGATGTTGAACAGATTCAGGAAATTTTCACAGTATGTCTGATAATATTTTTTCTTTCGGAAAAAGTCTTATTTGTTTTATTTCGACTAGAATAAAAGCAGTTTTATTTATGATTTTAAGGTCAAAATTATTAGCCCCTTTAAGCTATATTTTTTTCCATAGTCTACAGAACAAACTATCATTCTACAATAACTTGCCTAATTACCCTAACCTGCTTAGTTAACCTAATTATCCTAGTTAAGCCTTTAAATGTCACTTTAAGCTGTATAGAAGTGTCTTGAAAAATATCTAGTCAAATTTTATTTACTGTCATCATGGCAAAGATAAAATAAATCAGTTATTAGAAATGAGTTATTAAAACTATTATATTTAGAAATGTGTTGAAAAAAATCTGCTCTCCGTTAGACAGAAATTGGGGGAAAATAAACAGGGGGCTAATAATTCAGGGGGGTTAATAATTCTGACTTCAACTGTATGTTTAAACAGCCAAGTAAGACTTGATGAAGTACCACCAAATCCAGGCCCTCCGAATCCACCAGCACTGCCCGGACCACTTCCATAACCACCTGGACCCACTCCATAGCTGCCAGGTCCTGCTCCATAACCACCTGGGCCTCCAAGCCCACCAAGTGTGCCTGCCGCTCCATAAACTTTGATCAAAGTAGAAAAGGAGGAATTCAGCAGTCTTTCCAAGCATATAAAATGCATAAGACTTACAAGAATTGTGGAATGACAAGAATGTTTTCCGATACCTTTTCCTGGTTTGCTGCCCACTGCAGCCCCACTGGGGAATCTGATGCCTAGCAAAAATTAAATGCACGTGTCTTACCACAACATGACCAGAATTGTTAACTGGTGATTAGAAAATCACAAATTTTTATTAGCTTTTTAGATTTACCAGTCCCAGGTAGGATCCCACCAGCTCCTAAGCTTCCAGCTCCACCATAACCTGCAATAATTTAAACAAGCTAATTACACTCTGTTTTAAATGTGAAGCTAATAACTGAAGACCAGTAAATAAACTTTATGTAATACATGATTTTTCACAAGCATTTCTTGATAACTTTAATGTTCGGCTAAACAAAATTTGCATTTAAATATGTTTAGTTGTCACAGTACAAAGTGTGTTAATATGATCAATGCTTGTGTACTTTTTCCCGGTTTCTGCAGTCCAAATCCTGTGCCTGCAGCTCCACCTCCTGGAAGCAGACCACCACCTCCGGGCAGAAGTCCAGCTCCTCCCCCTCCAGCTGGACCCAGTCCACCAACACCTCCAACTCCAAGAGCTCCAGTTCCACCTGCACCTCCATAAACTACAAGTAACACGTTGATTTTTAGGAATTACAAAACTGCACAGAAAGAGTAAATTAACATCAGATCAAGCTTTTTACCTTTTGGAGGTTTAACTCCTCCAGTTCCTGTCAGTCCACCACCAACTCCACCTGGGACTCCACCAACTCCACCAGGGACTCCACCAGGAACTCCACCAACTCCCCCTGGGACTCCACCAACTCCACCAGGAACTCCACCAACTCCCCCTGGCACTCCTCCAACTCCACCTGGGACTCCACCAACTCTACCTGGAACTCCACCAACACCCCCTGGCACTCCACCAACTCCCCCTGGGACTCCACCAACTCCCCCTGGAACTCCACCAACACCCCCTGGGACTCCACCAGCTCCACCTGGTGTAGCACCAACTCCACTTTGACCTCCACCAACACCACCGATTCCACTGCCTATACTTCCAGGTCCTCCTTCAATAGTGCCCGGGGTATCTCCACGTCCAGCAATTGCTCCACCCCCAGTGCCTAGATTAAAATAAATAAAATAACATTTCCTACGAATGAAAAAGCACACCCACTGGACTAAAATATCTGAGTGTAAAGTGACTGGCATGAAGTACCTGGGGGTTTAAGTGGTTTGGCTCCTGGTAATGTTCCACTATCACCAACTGAAAGTGGAAGAACATGGTTAGGTGAAGTAATTCAGGCTCACTTAGGCACACATTTATAACTCCTAATAAAAAGGGTCTTCAAGAAATGTTAAACTGAGCTTATTCTAATATTTGAAATATACCCTAAAATAAAACTAAAAAATAAAATCCTAAAAATATGAAGTTGCCAGTGGCTACCCTGCTGAAAAACCCAGCTTAAACCAGCCTAAGCTGCTTGACTGGTTTTAGCTGGTCGACCAGCCTGGTTTTAGAGGGGTTTTGGCCATTTCCAGGCTGGTTTCCAGCCATTTCCAGCCTGGTCTTAGCTG
>CAIGQZ010001206.1:6159812-6195636 GCA_903798205.1 Danio tinwini | reverse complement strand
TATATGGTATTACAATTCAGACATATATATATACAAGCACATCAAATTAAAAGATTCTAATAAGCTCTCTGTATGCAAGATAATTTACCACCAGAGGGGGCTGTAACATTACGACAGTCTGTGAATGAAATATATTTTATTCGCCTAAAAAGCTGATGGGGATATTACTTTGAGATCACTGTGGTGAGATCTGTAAGTTAATATAAAAATCTTCATTATATTTACAAGTCCAACAAATTAAAATAGACCCATAGGCTAATAGTTCTATATGTAACATACTCATCTACCGCTAGAGAGAGCTGTAAGAAAACAAGAACCCGTTTCCCACTCGGCTGAAATACCGAGGAAGTCTGTAGAGTTAGTATCAAGCTTACTTTCTGGTCGCGGTACTCCTGTTCCACCTGAAAAGACAGTCATATCATTTATATCATTTAAAAAATATATCGATCAATAGCATATCTAAATAGCCTACTAGATATAAATCTGGAACAGTTCCAGAGACATGCACAATAATGACTGCAGTTTTGTGTTCAAATGTAGCTTTTCGAAAACAACGTATTTTGTAATGTATTTTAATATAGATTTATGTGATTTTATTGTGTTTCTTTTGCAATCCCTGCTGAAATAATAATTGTTAGTAAACACCACATACATTTAATGTTTTTTTTACCAAATAGGCCTCGTTAAAAACCTAACCCTGCATTTTATAACCAAATTTTTTATGTGTTTGGGACACATTTCATTAGCATTTAACATTCTCATAGATAGCAAATTGTATAGATATCAGTTGTATCCAGAGGGTTATGACCGCCATTAAAACCAATCAAAGCTGTCAAATGAATAAGAATAGCTTGTTTGCTATTAGTGTCAAAAAAAAGATAAATAAAGCAAAATCCAAATGAAGAATAAAAAATATATAAAATAAATTTTCTGACAAATTAGCATAAATGTGGTGCATAGATATGTGAGCCCAAGATTGACTTTAACAGTAAGTGGTGTAAGTAAATTGATAAACAGTGGGTAAAAACATGATTTTATTGATGCAAGACATGCTAAAATCAGTAAACTAGATGGAATTGCATAAATACTAAGCACTGTGATCAACCAGTCACTCAAAAAGATTTGCAGTTAGTCAGAGAGTGGTTGAATGAATATTATCAATTATTATCACTTTTAAATGCCAAGTAAACTTTTAAACATAAAGATGTAATGTATGCATTTTAATAGATTCAAAGTAAACTTGAAGTGCAGACAAAGAGAAAACAGAGTGAACAGAAGTACACTCTAAAAGAAGTACACTATTTTCCAATCAAATCTTGGGCAAATATGGACATATATGAATATACATTTTTAGTCCAATGGTTTTGGCACAAATTTGGGTTGGAAATGTTAATTTTTAAAGTAAATATGACTGAATGCAAAGGGTCACGAAAGGTCTACCTGGTCTTTCTCCAGCTAAGATGGGTATTCCAGTCCCGGCAACTCCATAAAGACCATCTGCATCGATGGGCCCACCAGTAACACCTTAAAAAATTACACACCATTTAGCTTCTATCATTTGTGAGTTTCAATTTAAGGGCATTAAGAGGTTCCATTGTTCATTAAATACAATGGACCCACCTGATCCCTCTACAGGTCCTCCAGATTCTGAAATAACCATAAAATAATACTGATGGCTAACAGGAAAAGCCTGCTCATTTGTTCTTGTAAATGATAGATTATCCAAGATGTATGAGACAGAAAAAAATGAAATCTTTTCTCACCAGTTTTAGGTGCTTTAGTTCCACCTACGTGTTCAAGAAAATGTTGAAATTCAGTTACAATTCAGCAACACACAAATTAACAAATAAATTAAAAACAATACATTTCAATTAATGCTATTAACAAACCATTAACTACGATTTCAATATTTTACTACTTAGCTGCTTATTGAAAGTTAGCAATGTTGTCGTTGTGGTTAGGTATTGGGTAGGATTGTAGAATAAGAGCATATGATATACTAATAAACAGTTAATATCTTAATAATAGCCCAAGCCAGTAGTTAATAGCATGAATTGAACTATTCTAAAGTACTACCAGTGTATGTTATGTACTGTAATAGAGTAGAAGTAAAAAGTAATAACCTTGAGCTTCTCCAGTACCACGAGTTCCACCATCAATCACTAAACAAGGAAACCAGCAAGTCTGGTAGTTTTGACACTATTATGCATATTACATATATATTTCTTAATAAAGTATATTCTTAATTAATGAAATACAGGAATTAGCTACCTCCAGGTCTGAGACCTGCTCCACGATCTGTGCCGGTAGCAATTGGAATTGCTGTTCCTCCTATGATTTAAAAGAAGATTGGAATAGTAATTCTGTTTTATAGAAATTGTTAAGCCAATGATTACCAACTTACAGTACATTTGCCTTGCTTTCTTTTTATGAACATTTAGCTCCACCTACACCTCTTGAGCACATGAGCACATTTTAAATGTTTTCTTGTAAGCTTCAGATACACGTCTTTCATGCACACATCCAAGAGAACCACTGACCTAAACCCAACCAATAGTAAGCAAACGTAAGAGAAAAGTGCAGTGCAACCACGTAATTCTCCCTTGATTTGATCTGTTTTGAGGAATGGTGCTTTACCAAAGCATTCTGTATCACAAGTACAACACTGAATGAATGAATGAATGAATGAACAAGTACACACTCAAAATAAGTTACCGGACATACAGAACATGCCAGAAAAGTTGACCATATGGAGATAGAGAAGTAAGGCAAACGTATTCAATTACAAATCATAGACACTAGTAAGTTATTTAGTGGTATTTATTTGGTGTTGTGCAAAGAACTGCATGAAAATAGTCATTTATTTGTTAATAATATATCCCTGTATATAATATTAGTGTGAAAAAGAAGGAAAGCTGCAATAATTCTACCTTGAAGAATGTTTGAGTGTGCTTTTCTGGTTTTACAAAAATGTAGGCTGAAGCACATATATCCAATGAGTCTATTCCAGTGGGCCTACTTACTTTTTAGATTTACTATTTAGATTAGAGTCAATTGTATTGTTATTACACGTGTACAGGGTAATGAAATGCAGTTAGCATCTTACCAGAGTGCAAATAAAAGCAGTAAGTACAGCAAGGATAAATAATATATACATATAAGGAGGTGATGCTGCTGCCGAAGGCCCGCAACACTGCTTTAAGATCAAGCAAATCCCTTAAGGCCTAATCTTAAAAAAGGGCATCAAACAGGGCAATCACTGCTACAAGTCAGGCAACGAGACAAAACTGACAAGGAGATGGCCACCAAATTATCACACTCAGCTGCCTCTCACACTTCCTTTCACAGATATCTATACTGCACTAAGAAGGATCAATGCATGCAAAGCTGCTGACCCTAATAGTATTCCTGGATGTGTGCTAAGAGCATGTGCTGAGAAGCTTACAGGGGTTTTCAGAGACATTTCCCTCACCCAATCTAACATGCTTCAAATCCAAAACCATTGTGTTAGTCTTAAAACACTCCTTGCCAACATCCATGAATGACTATCGCCCATAGCACTCACTCACACCTACTGTATAACTATTCATATCTAATAATTTATTCAATTTGGCCCTTTTACTAGTAATCACCTACCAGTTGAAATTCCAGTTCCAGTGACCCCAGTTCCGCCAGTTGCTGGTACTGACCCACTTGGCACAATTCCAACCCCACCAACTGGTTGTCCTGTTACAAATGTAAATGCATGGGTTGAAGTCTTAGCCTGAATACATATGTTTTAATTATAAAGATGAGGAACCGTAAATGGTATACCATATTTAGGTGGTTTTTGTGCTCCTCCATACCCTTTAGAATGAAATATAACAAGAGATGAGGTTTACCCACCAATTCTGAGATCAATTAAAGTTAGTTTTGCTTTATACTAAAGGTATGCTCCACACTACATTTCTTTCTTTCATGAAAACAAAGGTTTTTGAACATGTTGGGAACCAAACAACATAGGATCCCACTAACTTGTTGAGAAAAAAACAACAACCAAACAAAAGCATCAGACATTTCTTATTATTTTCTTTTATGTTCCACAGTAAAAAGAAATTAATGTAGTTCTGGAACAACACAACTAAAGGATGACAGAGTTTTTTCTTTTTTTGTCATTAACAGACAAAAAATGTCACATTTCTTTGCATACTGTACCTCCAGATCCTGCTACCACTCCTGTTCCAGCTCCTGGTAAAGCACCTGTTCCTAAGGCACCTCCAAACCCAGGTAAACCTGACAAATTAAGCATGGGTTTTTGACAGTGTTAATGTTGTAGCATAACAAGGTAAACATTTTAAAACAATTGTTTTTAAAAGTATCTCAGTTGGTATCATGTGCATTTTTTATATCACCCTTAATATTTGCAAATATTCAAGAGTTCGCCCTTGCTGATGATTAATTATAATGCGTGTTTGGCATGCTGTCCCGGGAGAGAGCCCTGAGCTCGTGAGATCCTCGAGCCCGGGGCTCCCTCCCGTTGCAGGGCGAGAGGGGAGTCTGAGCTCAGGTAGGTCTCGAGAACTCCCCTGCTTGGTTCTGAATTGGCAGTGGAGGTTGTATGTTGAATTTATTACTTACCTATAATGAAAATTTAGTTTGTCAATTTATTTATGTTACATGTTTTGGTCTGTGGGAGGAAACCTGAGTGCCCGGGGAAAAGCGACGCAAACAAAGGGAGAACATGCAAACTCCGCACAGAAACGCCGACCTGGTCAGGTAAGGTCTGAGCCGGTGACGTTCTTGCTGTGAGGCAATGATGCTAACCATTGTGCCTCCGTGCTGCCCTGATGAGGGAGGGGGAGGAGTAGGGGTGGAAGGGTGGGATTCTTCAAGATGAAGATGACTAAGGTAAGATGCTTTGGTTATTTATAGTGATTAGGAATCTTCTGATTGGTAGATTGTGTGTTAGCTAACGAGGATCAGCTGCTATCAATCATAAACGCGTGCTCCTCTCGAAATTAGTTATATATAAACTTCACTTAATTCCATTTTAGTAATGTACTGTATCTCCACACTGAAAAGTAGATCAATGCACAGCGAAAAGCTACTTGCAAAATATCTGTAAGTATATACTGTTTTTCAACTTGCCATATTTAGCTGCTTTTGATCCAGGTCCATATCCTTATAGGCAATATATGCAAGAAATTGAAAGACAAGTTGATCAGACTACAGCATTATTAATGCACACGTTCTAAAATCCTGAAAACGACTTATTTCACCATGTTTAAATTACCTCCAGCACCTGTTCCATACCCAGGCCCAAGCCCTCCTCTACTTCCTGCTCCTACAGCACTACCAGGCAGTCCCGATCCAGCAAATCCAGACCCAGGACCTCCTACAGTCCCTGGACCAAAACCCCCAACTTGCCCTGCTCCTGTACCAAGTCCTCCTGCTGGACCAGTTCCCACCTGACCCTGTAGGCCAAGTCCTAGAATCCCTCCACTCCCACCAGGACCTACACATGTGTAAAAAAAATCATTAATCTTGATCCAAAGCTGCAGAACGAAAAGCAATGCCAAAACTAGTTCAAAATATCTTACCATATTTAAAGGCTTTTGGTCCACCTGGATAAGCTGCAGTCACAGGTATTTGTGAAGAATAAATGTAGAAAATGTAATGAACAGAATGTCTAAATTGCATTAATGTTAAATAATATTTGTCAACATACACTGTAAAAAAATGCAGAGTTCCACACAATTCATTTGTGTTCATTGTCTCATTTTAAATAGGATGTTTTGAACAAGCAAAAAAAAAACATTTTTTGAGTGTACCTCCAGATCCTGGACCAAATCCTCCAGCAGGTACTCCACCTGGCCCATAACCACCTGCTGGTACTCCTCCTGGTCCATAACCACCTGCCGGTACTCCTCCTGGTCCATAACCACTTGCCGGTACTCCTCCTGGCCCAAAACCAACTGCCGGCACTCCTCCTGGTCCATAGCCACCGACTGGTACACCTCCTGGTCCAATACCTGCAACTGGTGTTCCACCACCAGCTCCAATCCCTGGCACTGTTCCACTACCAAGTTGTCCCCCTAACCCTCCTGGCAATCCTATTCCACCAGCTCCACCAGTAATTCCTTTTTTGTGAAATGCAGAGATAATGTGTTAATTATAAATGGCGTGTTTGAACATCTATTCTAAAAAGAACAAGATTGTTTAATTTCCCCCTACCATATTTGCGAGCCTTGGCTGCGGAAATTCCTAGAATAAAAGAAGAGAAATATGATTTTACAATTGACTTCAGTATTGTGATGAGGAGAGAATGAATAACCAGGGTCTCATTTATAAAGATCTGCATAGAAACCTTCCTAAAAGTTAAAGTATGCCAAAATATTTTTTTCATTTTTTTATAAATAATAGCTATGATATTTATGATATAAAATGGTTAAATTAAATCAATATTTTGGATAAAAGCGTCTGCTAATTAATAGTAGGCTGAGTTTTATTTTGGTGCTTCTCCTCACTATCTTGCACCTGCAGAAAATTAGCGGTTGGAGGGGACTGTCGATATGCTGCCCAAGATTGCAGACTGATGTACAGGTAATCAGAGAAAGAAAGCCATTTCAGAATGAAAGAAAATTTTCTGATTTTGTCAATTTGGATTTCATCCAGACCATGGTAGTATACACTTACTGGCCACATTAAAATGGTACACCAGTCCATCTGCTCGTTAATGGAAATTTCTGCTAATCACATCAGCCTTTCACATGAAAGCAACTTAATGCATTTAGGCATGTAGACATGGTCAAGACAAACTGCTGCAGTTCAAACCGAGCATCAGAATGGAAAAGAAAGGTGATTTAAGTGACTTTGAATGTTGCATGGTTGTTGGTGCCAGATGGCCTAGTCTGAGTATTTCAGAAACTGCTGATCTACTGGGATTTTTGTGCACAACCAGGGCTTACAGAGTATGGTCTGAAAAAGAGAAAATATCCAGTGAGCAGCAGTTCTGTGGGCGAGAATGTCTTGTTGATGCCAGAGGTCAAAGGAGATTGGCCAGACTGGTTCGAGCTGATAGATAGGCAACAGTAACTCAAATAACCACTCGGTACAACCAAGGTATGCAGAAGAGCATCTCTGAACATACAATACGTCCATCCAGGAGGCGGATGGGCTACAGCAGCAGAAGACCACACTGGGTGCCACTCCTATCAGCTAAGAACAGGAAACTGAGGCTACAATTCGCGCAGGCTCACCAAAATTAGGCAATAAAAGATTGGAAAAACATTGCCTGGTCTGATGAGTCTCGATTTCTGCTGTGACATTAGGATGGTAGGGTCAGAATTTACCGTCAACAACATAAAAAGCATGGATCCATCCTGGTTTGTATCAACGGTTCAGGCTGGTGGTGTAATGGTGTGAGGGATATTTTCTTGGGACACTTTGGTCCCATTAGTACTAATTGTATCTAGTACCTGAGTATTGTTGCTGACTATGTCCATCCCTTTATGACCACAGTGTACCCATCTTCTGATTGTTACTTCCAGCAAGATAACGCACCATGTCATAAAGGTCAAATCATCTCAGACTGGTTTCTTAAACATGACAATGAGTTCACTGTACTCAGTTGGCCTCCGCTGTCACCAGTTCTTAATCCAATAGAGCACCTTTGGGATGTGATGGAATGTGAGATTCGCATCATGGATGTGCAGCCGACAAATCTGCAGCAACTGCATGATGCTATCATGTCAATACGGACTAAAATCTCTGAGGAATATTTCCAGTACCTTGCTAAATCTATGCCATGAAGGATTAAGGCAGTTTTGAAGGTAACTGTTCTATGGTAACTGCATTTTTTCATGTACATAAAAGTTCAGAAGTATTATAATAACCCCTGGTAGCTAATACTTGACTTTTTATCTGATGAGAATTTCAATAAGTGATCCTACAAAGTGTTAAAAGATGTCTAACAGCCATCCAAGTACATAGTTCTAAATTTGGGAAGACTACACTGACTTCACATGAAAACACTCCCCATCTAAGCATGAACATGCAGTTCTTTACCTCTGTTTACAAACCAATAAAAGAACAATAATATAGCAAGTTCAAGATGTCACTTTAGAAAAAACTTGGCCAGGACATTGTGACAGATTGGTAAGCTGAGAAAAAAAACAGCTGCATATCAAAATCTAACTGATCATTAAATCACTATTCAGTGGATAACCAACTCTGGGCTTCAACCACATTAAACATACGTAGATGGAAGGATGCAGATATCAACTTGAATAACACTGATGAGACTACAATTGCTTTGGAATGTTGTGGCTAAATTTACAGTCAACCCAAAGAAAGGTCATCTTGGGCTATACCTGGTTGGATGTGCTACTTAGGTTTCCAGATTGGCCAGGTTTTAATTAAAATTTTAAGAAAAGGTTGAAGCTATCAGTTTCTTATGACTTTGCATTACTGTGGTTTGTGAGACATCAGATAGAGTATACTTTGTGCCGATCTGTCTCCTGGACAATAATTCCTGGACAAATAAAGTCATACTCTTTGCAGGATTTTTTAAACTGTTGACAAGAAACTCGATATGCAGTTGTGGAGAGTATGATAGCTATAAAAACAATAAATATTTTGCTATATCCATTCTTGCCCCTCTACAGTGGATAGCGTTAGTCAGGGGAGGATAGAAATCAGTACATTGTTATCTATGTAGTAGCTTGTACTAAAGAATTTTACACTTTGTGGCACTTCATAGATGCACAACATTTTGTTTAATATTGAAGCAATTGTGAGCAAACTTAAAAGCTAATGACCAGGCAGAAAACTACAAATTATCATTATCATAAATTTTTATCATGTATGTTCTAAACACAGTAGTATTCCCTTTCAAAGAGTTCCTAGACATTTAAAACTCACTCACTCACTGACTATCCTTCGGCTTAGTCACTAATTTATCAGGGGTCACCGCAAAGGAATGAACTGCCAATTGCTCTGGCATATGTTTTATGAGGCGGATGCCCTTCCAGCCACAACCCAGCATGGGCAACACCCATACACTCTCTCGTTCACACACACATACATTCACTACAGCCAATTTTAGTTTACTCAAACCTGAAGGTAACCCATACAAACACGAGGAGAAGAGAACTCCATACAGAAATGCGCCCTTAACCCACTCTCACTCGATCAGTGACCAACCAGCAACCAGCTTGTTGTGAGGCTACAGTGCTAACCACTAAGCCACGCCAAAATTTAAGACTTACAATTTAAATAATTAAAAATACTTATTTACCTCCAGGTCCATATCCACCTCCAGGGACACTTCCTGGTCCAAAGCCACCACTGGGTACACCTCCTGGACCATAACCTACACTAGGGATGCCTCCTTGTCCAAGTCCAGATCCTGGTAACCCCCCTGCCCCACCTGGTGTGATACCGGTGCTTGGTAATCCACCTGGAATACCTGCAGCTAATCCAGTGCCTGGACCTAAACCTGTACCTCTACCAAGAAGACCTAGAAAAGTAAATGTGGATTTCAAGTTGTTAGCCACAAAGAAACCATTATTATATCTTAAACCATAAAGTTGTAAGGGTAAATGAAATAATTGTATTAAAAGATGTTTTACCATATTTTCGAGCTTTTGCCTCTGCATATCCTGCAAAACACCACAGTATTAGATATTAAAAAATTCAATTTACACAATTGTTTTTATTATTTACTTAATGCAATATGGTTGTATAATTTGGTACCAACACCCGAACCTGGGAGTCTTCCAACTCCTCCACCAGGAAGTCCACCAGCTCCTCCACCGGGTAATCCACCAAGTCCACCTCCAGGTAGCCCTCCAGTTTGTAGTCCACCAGTTCCAAGTCCACCTCCAAGTTGTCCACCAGTCCCAAGACCTCCACCAGGTAGTCCACCAAGTCCAATACCAGCTGCTCCACCTGGTAATCCGCCAGTACCCAAGGTCCCTCCACGTCCAAGCTGAGCTGCAATTGAATTATTAGTGAATGCTCATGTCTTAGCTTAGATTTCTCTGACTGTGTTTGTGTCTCACAAAAAAGTGTTTGAAAGGAAATTGCATTGGTATAATCACAAAGTAATTTCATACAATTTTTCTTTTAACTTTTATTTAAGTCAAACAATAAAGCAAAGAATTAAGTCTAAGATTGTTACGAGTTAGTTTAAGCAACAATAAAATAATCAGAATTCCTTTACCATACAGCATGTTTAAGAATTTAATTAAAAGATGTTTTACCATATTTTCGAGCCTTTGCCTCTGCATATCCTGAAAAACAACAAAGTATATTATAACTGTTATAACACAAAACGTTCAAATAAAATTTTATTATAATTGTATAATTGGGTAGTATAATCTGGTACCAATTCCAGAACCAGGGAGTCCTCCAACTCCACCACCAGGAAGCCCACCAGCCCCTCCAGCAGGTAATCCACCAAGCCCACCACCAGGTAGCCCTCCGGTTCCTAGTCCACCTCCAAGTTGTCCACCAGTCCCAAGACCTCCACCAGGTAGTCTACCAAGTCCAACACCAGCTGCTCCACCTGGTAATCCTCCAGTACCTAGGGTCCCACCACGCCCAAGCTGAGCTGCAATGGAAGAATGTTCATGTCTTCCCTTTTAACTTATTTTTTAAAAGTCAAACAATAGAGAAAATAATTAAGCCTAACAGTTATACCAAATGTAGTTTTAAGCAAAAATAAAACCATCATAATTCCTCTACCATACAGTATGTTGAATAATTAAATTCAAAGATGTTTTACCATATTTCCGAGCCTTTGCATCTGCATATCCTGCAAAGCATCAAAGTATATTATATTAAGTACTATACTTTGTAATTTTATAATATAAAATATTACCACAGAACTTGAAAATAAAATGTAATTAATGCAATGTGGTTGTATAATCTAGTACCAACTCCAGAACCAGGGAGTCCTCCAACTCCACCACCAGGAAGCCCACTAGCTCCTCCACCAGGTAATCCACCAAGCCCACCTGTAGGTAGCCCTCCAGTTCCTAGTCCACCAGTTCCAAGTCCACCTCCAGGTAGCCCACCAGTTCCAAGTCCACCTCCAAGTTGCCCACCAGTCCCAAGTCCACCTCCAGGTAGCCCACCAGTTCCAAGTCCACCTCCAAGTTGCCCACCAGTCCCAAGGCCTCCACCAGGTAGTCCACCAAGTCCAACACCAGCTGTTCCACCTGGTAATCCTCCAGTGCCTAAGGTCCCACCTTGTCCAAGCTGAGCTGCAATAGAATTATCGGTGAATATTCATCTCTTAGCTTTCTTATGGTTTCTATGACTGTGGTTGAATCTCAAAAATAGCATATGATGTAAAATCATACAATCCTGAGCATTGATTGCAAATGATTTTCCCTGTTAACTTTTTTAAAAGCCAAACAATAGAGCAAAAATGAAGTACATTTTTTACATTCTAAAACAGTTTTAAGCAACAATGAAACCATCATAATTATTTTGACATAAAGTAAGTTGAATTCAATTCAAAGTTGGTTTACCATATTTTCGAGCCTTTGCATCTGCATATCCTGGTAAGAATCAAAGTATACAATATCAAATATGACCACAAAACATTGAAATTATATGTATACATGGTTGTATAGTTTTGTACCAGTTCCAGAACCAGGGAGTCCTCCAATTCCACCAACAGGAAGACCACCAGCGCCTCCACCAGGTAATCCACCAAGCCCACCTCCAGGTAGACCATAAGTACCAAATCCACCAGTTCCAAGTCCACCTCCAAGTTGCCCACCAGTCCCAAGACCTCCACCAGGTAGTCCAACACTAGCTGCCCCACCTGGTAATCCTCCAGTACCTAAAGTCCCACTACGTCCAAGCTGAGCTACAAAGGAATTAACAGTGAATATTCATGCCTTTGTTTTCTTATGGTTTCTTCATCTGTGGTAGATTCTCACAAATTACTTATAAAAATATAAGAGCATAAAATCATTGGGCGAATAATTTCGTTCTATCAATTCCATTTTCCTTTTTAGCTCTGATTTTAAGAAGCTAAACAATAGAGCGAGAAAATAAGGTCTAAAATTTATTTTAAATTTATCTTAATGACCAAAATGAAAAGTTAAAATATATATTTCAGAAAATTTAAGAATATTTGTCTTTTATAAAGTCAATGTTTCTTTAAGATGCATACAGTAAAGTCTTACCATATTTTCTTGCTTTAGCGGCAGCATATCCTGAAATATGGCAGAATAGTTGTCATCACTTTATTGTGAATGATAATAGTAAAACAAGCTTACAAAAAATGATGACAGATTTCGAGTTACCTTCAGGACCAACTCCAGAACCAGGAAGTCCTCCAGCTCCAAGACCACCCCCTCCCACACCAGAACCAGGAAGTCCACCAGCTCCAAGACCACCCACTCCCAAACCAGAACCAGGAAGACCTCCAGTTCCAAGACCTCCTACTCCCACACCAGAACCAGGAAGTCCCCCAGTTCCAAGACCTCCTAGTCCCACACCAGAACCAGGAAGTCCACCAGTTCCTAACCCTGAGGCTGAAATGTAAACAAAATAAAATGACATATTACATATATAAAAATTAAGCTGGTCTTAGCTGGTCCTCTCTTTTACTTTATATTTGACTTGAGCATTTGCTACACTGCATGATTAACTTACAAACCAGCAAAATCAATCAAATTCTTAGATTTTTCTTCCTTTAAAGTTAAAATAAAGGTCCATGATATGGTTAGGAGGCCATTATGGACAGAAGCCAGTGGGCAGATTCGGATAACATGTAGCTTTTTAGATAACATGAATATGGTGGTTTCCTTACCATACTTCCGAGCCTTAGCCCCAGCTCCTAATGGGAGATAATTCATTGACATTATAACACTTACACACTTACATGATTTGATAATCTCTAAATTTATTTTATTTTTAAAAGAAATTATAAATTTACCCCCAGGATAGATGCCACCAGCTCCTGGATATAAGCCCCCAGGGGTTGCTCCCCCAGCTCCAGGAATGCCTCCAACACCTGGTATACCAGCTGCACCTGGAACACTACCTATTCCTGGCACAGTGCCTGCACCAGGTACACCTCCTGCACCAGGTACACCACCTATTCCTGGCACACCACCTGCACCTGTTATATCACCGGCACCAGGTACTCCTCCTACACCAAGCCCACCACCTAGACCAGGAACACCAGCAGCCCCTAAAGGAAAGTTAAAAGTATCAAACATGTTCTCTAGAAATAAGTTGAAATTCATGTTCCAAATAAACTTTTACACTTTGTTCCTGTTTGACTTACCATACTTGGCAGCTTTAGCCTGAGACTTTGCTGCACCTTGATAAAAAAATAAAATATTTTGTGACTGACAAGTATAACGTATGATGGTACTGTAGATCTCAAAAATGAAAAATAAACAATGAATAAGGTGAAGGATATTAAAATGCCTTTACCTCCAGACTTTGGTGATATAAGAGGATATCCACCAAACACGCCAGGTATTTGTTGACCAAAACCTCCTCGACCTCCAAAATGAGAAAAGATAAGTGAATGTTGTTGAAAGTAGATTTCTATCTTTTACAGGAAGAATTATTTGTTCAATAATTACATTTACCATTGGCTCCAAGTGCACCTTGGCCAAGCTGCCCTATAAACAACAAATTAAAAGATATAGCCTCAGAAGTATTTGAATTGCTAGATAAAGTTATAATTAATAAAATCATAAAATATGTAAAGCTCACCAGTTTGCGTTCCTGTGGCTACACCTGGCAGAACTCCTCTACCACCAAAGCCTACATATAAAAACAGAATTATAGATATGTTGCATCTGTAAATATGCTTTAAATACTGTCAAATATTACTGTTACTCACCTTGTCCAGGAACAATACCCCCTTGGTATAGGCCAGGAATCCCAACACCTTGTTTGTTTGAACAAACAGAAGAGGGATTTCATATGAAAAGTTTGTCAAAGCTACTCCATCAAAAAAGTGCTACATAGGAAGAATGTAAGTTACCTGGTACTGGTGCCTTCCCAGGCTTTCCAACTTTACTTCCAGTGCCTGGCCCAATTCCTGGTAGTCCGGTTTGTGGGAGAAAAGGTGCTAGGAGCCATAATAGATAAAAATGTTGCAAGCTATTTACTATGATAATTAATAAATAAAACAGTAGCTCAGCATTAATGACTTTCAAAAACCTACATCCACCAGGTGCAATTCCTGCTCCTCCAGTCCCAGTGCCACCAGGTCCAATTCCTACACCTCCAGTCCCAACTCCAGCTCCACCTGGACCTAGTCCTGTTCCCCCTGGTCCAATTCCTGTGCCACCTGGTCCAATCCCTACACCTCCAGAGCCAACTCCAGCACCCCCAAGTCCAAATCCAGCACCACCTGTACCTCCTGGTCCAAATCCTATATTACAAGAATCAAATTTACAGTGTAAAACAGCTGTTGAAACTGATTTAATTGTAGGACATTGGTTTGATCTAAAATTGTCATACCAGATGTAACAGACCATATAACATTTATGTAAGCCAAAACTTACACCTACAGATCTAATTTTACCTGGTTTTGGTGGTTTCTGACCTGCGGCTCCAGGATAAAAACCTCCAGGCCCACCATATCCACCATATCCACCTAAAAACAAATTCCATTTCTTCTTTATTTAAGTGTTGTTAAGACAAATCATGTTTTCAATCCAATGTAGTATTTGTCAATGATGAGGTTAAAACATTTAACTTCAAAAAGATTGAAAAAAATGAAATAATTAGTTTAACAGTTTCACAATATCAGTGAAATGTTAATTGTTTTATATCTTCAATATTGGAGCAAAGTAATTGCAAATGGATCCCTACCACCTGATGGGTAGCCTGTTCCAGCACCTCCTGGTGTAAGTGGAATGGCACCAAACCTGGAATCTCCTGCTCCTAGAGTTCCTGTTCCAAAGGGCCCAGCACCACCCCCAGCATAACCTAAATTTAAACCATTAGAGGTAAATGCATGTCATGTAAATGTAAGTCCCTTACAGTGCACTTATTCAGTATTGAACACATTTTGACTTTAGTCCTCATAATAATTGAGAACCAATATTTTGTTCTTTACAATGAAAAGAACATACGGAATTCTTTCTTTTTTTAGTGATCATCATACCTGGTTTTCCAGGTTTTCTGCCTGCTCCTGGCACAATGCCACCAGATCCAACACCACCGGGGACAATGCCTCCTGGCCCAACACCACCTGGGACAATTCCGCCTGGTCCAACGCCACCAGGGAATATTCCTCCTGGTCCAACACTACCAGGGACAATTCCTCCTGGCCCAACACCACCTGGGACAATGCCACCTGGTCTGATACCACCTGGAACAACACCACCAGGTCCTATTCCTCCAGTGCTGACACCTATATTGTGAGAAAAGTCCCTTAAATTTCTTAAGATTAAAGTTAGTTAAGATTAAATCTTTATTCTATATCCAATAAGACCAACAGAAAATCTTACAAATTGCTAACCTGTTTTGGGGGGCTTTCCTCCCACACCTAAAAACATCAAAGAAACACAACTTTTTAAAAATATGAAATAATTAGATTATGGTTTTAAATATCCACATTTAATTTAGCATTAAGTTTAATTAAATTTCTTACCTATTCCAGCACCCCCGGGACCAACTCCACCAATGCCAAGTCCTCCTACTCCAGTGCCCACACCAATTGCTGAAGAAAAAAATAGAAAATTATCTGCATAGGAATATGGTGTTTTTAACTTTAAGTGTAACTTGATACAGTAGAGTTTCTGTACCTGGTACTCCAGTGCCAGTACCTCCAACCACTGTACCAACACCAAAGCCACCAGGTACTAAACCTCCAACACCAGCACCCCCTGGCCTCAATCCAAGGGCTCCAAGACCAACGCCTGTACCACCTGTTCCAATTCCTGGTAGACCTCCATATCCTCCTATGCCATGACACAATGACATTTTCAACTGATATACAGACATTGTTTCTGCCAATCACTATTAACTAAATTAATCAAAATTTTTTTTGCATTTGTTACAACACACCTGTTTTAGGAGGCTTGACAAATGGCCCTATAAAAAAGATCAAAGTGGTTATCGCAGATTTAAATAATTGTATGCTTTGTTAGCATAATTACATTAGTTAAGTAAATTTAAAATTAACAACCTGTTCCAAGTCCTGTTGTGCCTAATCCACCAGTACCAAGTCCTCCTGTACCAAGCCCTCCACCACCAGGCCCAATTCCCCCAAGACCTCCAGCACCTAGCCCAACCCCAAGGACAAGATTGTCATAACACTGTTATTGACACTAATCAGGGCCGGAGCAAGCCGAACTGCCGCTCTAGGCAATGGACTAGCACGCCGCCCTCAACCCGAAAGTGAAAACAAACCTGACCAGTTCATAAAGTGAGGACGGGGGGTTGATGTTGCGGATGAGTCAGTACGTTGGGTTGGGCGGCGGGGAGCTTTTGCCGCCCTCACTATTATGCCAGACCCCTATTATGCAAGTGTTCTGTTGATGTTGTGGATGAAAGTCAGTACGTTGGGTTGGGCGGCGGGGTGCGTTTGCCGCCCTCATTATTATGCTGCTCTAGGCGGCCGCCTAGGTCGCCTCTATGGACGCGCCGGCCCTGACACTAATCATGAACTGTTCAAGAGTAAAATGTAAACACTTACCAGTTCCAGGTCTGATGCCAGTTCCTGGTCCTGTTCCGAGACCACCAAGACCAGTACCTAGACCTAATCCTGTTCCAACTCCTCCAGGACCAACTCCTGGCCCTACACCCCCGATTCCAGCACCAAGTCCACCCCCAGGACCTGTTCCAATGCCTAGTCCAGCTCCAGTTCCAACACCAGCCCCTAATCCAGCTCCAGTTCCTCCCCCTGCACCAGCTGGTATGTAGATTCCTGAGAGAGAAAGAGAACATTAATAAATCCCTTTATTAATATGTCCCATGCAGTGTAGCATGCCAGCTGAGGACATAAGGAATCATTTACTTGTGTATTTGACTACAAAGAAATGCAGAAGTTGATAGGAAGTGGGAAAATAAAGAGAATTCTGAAACATTATTACACTGAATACAAAACAGAAATGACCAAATCTGCTAAAAGTCTGTAAACAAAACTGTTGGCACTGCAAACACATACTTTTTTATTGTATTGTTATGTCGGACAAGGTTTCACTCCTGCAACACATTACCAGTTTATGAGGACCATTCATGTCCTTTGCTCACTGATGATGCCACATACCCAAGGGCTTCTAACTAATCTCTACATCTTTCATGTGAAGCCTCAAACAACACTGAATTCATTACCACATACAATTTGGAGGCATAGGTAAACAGAATGGATGTGATTCATTCGAAGAACAACATCCTACACCCAACCTTATCCAAGAGCTTTGAACAAAAAAAAACTGAAGTTCTCTGTTCTACAAACCCACTGGGAAATGCTGGAAGGTTGTTAGTGTATGATGTAATGCTCTGGAATAGAACTTCTGAGATCGTTCCTTCTACATGAATAAAAGATGGCAAGTGGGAAACCTTGTTTTATCCATAAACATTTACAGTGAATCCTTAAAAAAATATTTATGTTGCTTAAACAGATAGTCATGACATATATTACAGAATTCATAATATTCAAACATTACAAAAAAGTATTATAAAACAAGAGGTGTTTTAATTAACTCGTTTTAATGGTCAGCTTGTAAACCACAAGTTGCCAGTGTTGTCCCACCACTAAAAAGTTTAAGATACATTGATCAGGAAAGAACAAGACCTCCAATTATATTTACACAATAAGCCATCTTGCAACAATAAGCCATCCTGCACCAATTCACACCATTCCATCAGAACCACAGTGAGCAGTGTGCAATTGATGCTATTGCCATAACTGCAGTACACCTGCAACGTAATAAGAAATAGTCAAATAAGTTTGGAGACACCTTACCTCCTTGAAGGGAGGATCTACACAGAACCAGCAGGAGAAATCCATGCAAGAGCAGAGGTACCTTCCTCCGGGCCATCCTGCTCTGTAATAACCCTCTCCACTCCCAAACTGTGGGTTTTATCCCCCAAAAGCAAATCACTGCACACCCGTGACTTGAGCAAGAAGGATAAGGGGTGGGGGGTCAGTATGAAAGAGAGAGAGAGAGAAAAAAGAGTGTAAGGATGAAGGAACACTACGTAATTAGGGAAACTAACACACTTGTGTCTTGTACATTATGTTTTTTTTTTCTGGTTTTTCAAACCCCACCCCTACCCCCCCTAAATGACTGGTGCTAGTACATTTATTTGGGTCACTTCTGCCAACATGAGTCAAAGTGTTGGCCAAAAAAAAGGAAGATATTTGAGGATTGTTAGAGTGAGAAAGCCTCTCTCTTTCTCTCTTAATATCTACCTCACCAACCAGCACATATGCCAGATATTCTCATGGAGAGCATAACTTTTTTATCACTCCAGATAAGGATATTATGTGATCTATTGTTTCCAGCTACGGGGGTGTAAGTAATATTTAAGAATCTGACCCATCATTCAATCATTCAGCAAGGAAGAAAGCTCACCTCATGAGGTTTACAGTCACTTGGCCATACTCCAGATTTCACTCTATTGTTATTAACATATGAGTCCCTGTGGAACGCATGAAATCATGTATGTGATGGAAAAACAGTGAATGGGTGTGTGTTGGAACACATTATTGAAGGTTGACAACACAGATTTTAATAACCCCTCTAGCCCCAAAGCCTTTAGATCCAACTGGGGTGTTGACGGCTAAATCATGAAGCCTTTTGAAATAATGGTGCATCCCTACAGTTCAATGTGACCTTTGAGAATGGAGGCTGACAACAGGGACCAATACATAAATAGCCTCTTCATCTTTAAGTTGCTTGTCTCCTTAATGGGTAATAAATTGTAAAGTACTTCAAACGGTCTTTTAGGCTGAATGACATCCAGAAGATATCACAATTGAAGTTTGAGTCATACGTTATGCTAAAATGGTTGTGAACGTCATTCACCAGCTTAAACGTTCCCTTATCTTGGCAGTCATGCTTGTTGTAAGTGGTATAATTTTTTTATGATATTCGTTCATTTGAAAATGTATCACTCCATTTGACTGTTTACTTACACTCATGAGTTGTTGTAATAATTGCTCACAACGACCTGTTTGATTCTTGCCTGTACATACATTCTGGCAGTTTGTGTCAAATTTTGTAAAGAAACCAAGGGGGTTTTCTGGAAAGGTACCATATCCCCCTCCCCACCCCTTGCTGAGTTTTAAACCCAGATTGTCTAGCACTCCTTGTTTGGTCTGGAGGAGTTTTGCCAAAAAGTCTGTGTTCAAGCACTAGTTGTGTTTCAGGCTATTGGCATGGAATAAGATTAGGTCATTCCTCTACTGATAGACGCTTTTTTAAATTCAGTGTAAAAAACCAAGTACATGTGAATACCTTTGTGTATGTGCTTGTGTCTGTCTGTGTTCAGAGGGAAAGTATTGGCAAGAAACATATCGCAGTAATTAGGAATAAAAATGAATGGATGGACTTACATTCCAAGCCACAAAAGTAAACAACATCCACTTCCATAACCTTGCAGAGAAAGAAATGAACACTAAACATTAAAAGGCACCTGTCAGTTTAAATAAAGATATACAATTGGTTGTCTCTGTACATTTTCATAACACATAAATTCATTACACATATAGCCACATTTTTCACGGTTCCTAAATGGTTTTAGAGTATTGTGATGTGGTTACTAGTGCACTGAAATAGTTTTAGGTTGTTGCTAGGATGTTACTATGTAGTCCGAGGGAGAGTCACTATGTGGTTACTAGTGCAATGCAGTTCCTAGGCTGCTCTTGGAATGTTTTGGCATTGCTATGTGCTGTCAAAGGTGTTTTGATTGGTTGCTACACTATGAAGTTTCTAGGGCATTTAGAAAGTAGATGGTAGAGTGTGGGCTGCACGGTGGCACAGTGGGTAGCATGTTCGCCTCACAGCAGGAAGGTTGCTGGTTCGAGCCTCGGCTGGGTCAGTTGGGATTTCTGTGTGTAGTTTGCATGTTCTCCCTGTGTTCACGTGGGTTTCCCCCAGGTGCTTCGGTTTCCCCCACAAATCCAAAAACATGCAGTACAGATGAATTGGGTAGGCAAAATGTTTCCCAGAGATGGGTTGCAGCTGGAAGGGCATCCGCTGCGTAAAACATATGCTGGATAAGTTGGTGGTTCAATCCACTGTGGCGACCCCTGATTAATAAAAGGAATGAGCCGAAAAGAAAATGAATGAATGAATGGTAGGGTGTTTGGGGTGGAAGCTTGTGTGTTGCTACTGTATTGAGTTTCTTGGCTATACAGAGAGTGTGTTCCTTTGCATTTGTTGTGGTTCTGGCTGGTTTCTGGAGTGTTGCTGTTCAGTTTTCAAAGCAGTTGGAGATATGTGCAATATGGCTAGTGTTTCAGCAGTTGGTAGATTATTCTTATCAAGTTTGCTCAGGTGTTCCTAGGTTCTTGCTAAGGTGTTCTGGGTGTGGTAGCTATTGTTTTGTTTTGTCTAGGGCAGTCTAAGAAGGGCTCACATATAGTTGCTGGGACATTCTGGGTGGTAGCTTTTATTATATACTTAGTTGCAACATAGGCTCATTCCTCTTTAAAACGAATGCTACGGGGCGGTATGACGCTATTCCTTTTCTCGCTTACCACTCTATATGGATGGCTTTTACGCTGTTACAAGTTTGTCCGGTAGCTCGACATGTATGTTGGCAGACTTAAGGGCCGATCACACCAAACCTGCATTTACGTCCAAAATACGCGTGACGCATTACACTACCTTTTTTGCTGACAAGAAAAAAAGGAGCGCAGTGCTCTTTTTTATGTCACTAGGCCATGACTGAATCAGCAGGGTATTGTTCGAGAGTGTTGCTGTTGATATTAATATAATTTTAATATCAATAATAATAATAATAATAATAAAAATAATATTGTGATATTTAAGATTTGTGAAGTCATACAGCTCCGGATAACTCAAAACAGCAACCATTAGTCTCTCCTCAATCTTCAAAAGTTTCCAGTGTTGTCTTGACAACACAAACACTGAACGCACCTCAAGGGAAACCCCGCCTCTGCTTTCATTTGATTGGAGAATGAAACTGACGTAACGCTCTTTTTCCGCTCAGAGTTGACTTTTTTTTCAACTGCGACCACGCAGTGCACAATGGCAAAAACATGAGGCACAGCAGGTGGTTAAAACGCAAGGCACGCAGGACACATAAGCAGCGTGCAAAACACTTGCGCCCGTTAGTAAATTAGTATTCAAAAAAGGCACCTCTCAATGCAAAAATAGAGGAGTTGACTGTAACAACGTGGTTCGAGTCTGGTGAAGAACGGTTCCAGAATCTGGTAAGACAAAAACAAAAGCTAAAAAAAGTAAATAACACAGTGAGAAAGTAGTAAAATGTGAAAACATGGTAAAAATCAGGGGACTTTTCTTTTTTTTGTTTGCTTTTTAAACACTATGGTTGGATTTAGGGAAGGAGGCGGGCTGGTCAATCGTTGCTTTTTAAAACACTATTGGTTAGGTTTAGGGAAGGGAAAAGTGGGTGATCTGTGCTTTTTAAAACATTATTGGTTGGGTTTAGGGAAGGGGGAGGATCGGTGAATTTAAACACTATTAATTAGGTTTAAGGAAGGGGGTGGGTGGAGGATCGGTGCTTTTTAAAACACTATTGGTCGGGTTTAGGCAAGGGAGAGGGTGGGGGGATCGGTTGGTTGGTCAGTCAGTAAGTCAGTCAGTCGACATCGGCCTCTGGTAGATTTACGTGAGAACAGCAGCTGCAAATAGCACTCGCAAGAGAAATTTGAGATATGAAAAAGTGTACACATCAGCCTCTGGTGGATTCCCGAAAACAAAAATAGGGCTATGTGTTTCCTAGAGTGTTGCAATGGTGTTGCTAGGTTGTTGAATGTATGTAGGTAGGTTGAATGTAGGCATGTAAATGCTAGAGCATCTCTGTGACTGCCAGGGTGTTTCTAGGATATTTGTTGGAGGGGATTGGGGTTAATAGGGTGAAGACCTAATTTCTAAGGCAATCAGATACCCCTTTTCCACCAGCACAAACCAGGTGCTAATTTGGACGTTGTGCTATATTGTAGGTCCTGAGCTGTTGTTTTATTGGTGAGCCTTCTAAAACTGCTATACGTTTCCACAATCCAGAGAGCCACTGACTTTACTGGATACCTCTGTCCCATCAACATAAATGTGGAAGTCTGAAATACATACACAGCATCAACTAAGCATTACTATTAATGTTAATGTCAGCGGTCGCCATAGCAGAATCAACCACCAACTATTCCAGCATACGTTTCATGCATCAGATGCCCTTCCAGCCGCAACCCAGTACTGGGAAACACCCTGTATACTCTTGCATTCATAAGAAACACTGAATTTAAAAAGATGAAAAAACAGGCAAGAGGCAAGCCCCTCAGCAAAAGGTTTCCCATATTACTACAATCACATGTAAACTAGATATCCAATAAGCAGACCGTTTTAAAACAAGCTGAATGCTATGTTTGGCCTGAGTGAAAAATGATAAGCCTGCTATCTGCTGACCCAGTTAATGGACTGATTCAGGGGTTGACGGCTGATACAGCCAGATGCCTTTTTTTTTTTTGGACTGAGAGAATGAGAGGTGCCGGGTATATGGAGGAACAGTCTTTGTACTGCACTACAGTCCCGTAATTGGACAGAAAGGCTGTTTTACTGCCTTTCACACAACATGGCTGAAATGGTTTAACATGGACACACTGATGAAGAACATAGTTATGTGATGAAACATTTGGAATAAAAATGACTGGAAACAGAAGAGATATATGTCTTTCCTGGGCTGATAAAGCAAATCAAAGAAAAGCTGGAGAACGCTGTGTCCATCGATAAGACTTCATCTAATAAGAACACATGCAGTCTTGGCACATGCTTTGTTTTGCAGAGGGTCTCTGACCTAAAAGTCTAAGCAATACAAATATCTGTAATACCACACAGCCTGCATTTTCCTGTGTTCAAACAGCTGCTTATGACTCTACTTTGTAAACCTGACCACCCCATTGTCCACATAAAACACTTATACACACAATCTTGCAGCGGTGCACCCCAGTGCCAGTGCAGAGAGGCATATCGCAGTTATGAATACAGCTGTTGACTGAAAAGTGCCTGTTTTCAGTTTACCTCATGTCTACCTTGCGTTTACCTAATGTCTGCTGTCTATATAAGGACCGGCACAGTGCAGCAGGCTGCGGGAAACTGTTTCAGCTTTTGAAGTGAGGAGGGGTATCAGAACAGGGCTACAAGAGCACTTCAGATATTAAGCTGGCACTGCTGCTGAGATTTCTCAGCTCATTTCTCTTAGTTTATTGCATTGTGGTCCATACAAAGTGGGTGGTGGGCCTGAATAATTTAACAAATGAGTGTTTGAGCAGGTGCAGAGGGCTGTCGGTGTAATGAGAAGATAGGGAAATGATGCTAAGTAAGAAATAATGAAGAGAAAATATGCATAAAGTAGTGGCCATTACACATCAAAGTAAGCCGAGTGAGTTGTTCTGCTTATACTACATTTACCACAACTAAAGGCACTAGCTGTGTTTCCATTCAAAGACACAAATTAGATGTAACTGAAATATCACATAAAACATTTGCGAATAAAGAACCATTTGTTAATTCTGTGAAATTTATAACATTTTTAAAGATAAAAGTTTTAATTACTCATTTCTAATATCTGATTTCTTTTGTCTTTGCTTTGGTGACAACACAATATTCATTCATTCAGTTTCTTTTCGGCGTAGTCCCTTTATTAATCAGGGGTCACCACAGCAGAATGAACTGCCAACTTATCCAGCATATGTTTTACGCAGTGGATGCTCTTCCAGCTGCAACCCATTACTGGGAAACATCCATACACACTCATTCACACATGTACACTACGGACAATTGAGCCTACCCAGTTCACCTTTATCACATGTCTTTGGACTTGTGGGAGAAACCGGAGCACCCCAGAGGAAACTCACGCAAACACGGGGAGAACATGTAAACTCCACACAGAAACGCCAACTGACCCAGCCGAGGCTCAAACCAGCGACCATACATGATACATAATATGATAATACATCATATTTACTAGTTATTTTTGGGGATCTTGATTGTTTTATGTTCAATCCACTTAAACATGCTACAGAAACTTAATTGATTTGTGTTGAGACAACATGAATGAATTGTGTGGAACCCTGCATTTTTTTTACAATGTAGGTTATTAAGTTACCAAACTGAAAGAGATTTATTTTCTAGAAAAAAATATATAATAGGAAATACTGTGAAAAAAATACAACGTGAAAAAACAGCATCTCTAAATGTAATGCGCTCAAAGGTCAATGCAAAGGGAGACATTGGCTTTCAAGAGTTCACACTTAGCTGATGATTGATGATAAAGCTTGTTTGGCATGCTGTCCCGGGAGAGAGCCCTGAGCTTGTAAGATCCTCGAGCCCTGGGCTCCCTCCTGTTTGCAGGGCGAGAGGGAAGTTTGAGCTCAGGTAGATCTCGATAAACTCCCCCGGCTTATTCTAGCTGAATGGTGGAAATGAATGACTGAGGAGAGGAGTGCTTGCTTAGAGCTTGACTATAGTATTAATTTTGAGTGTTCAATTTACTTAGGGTGCGTGTTATTTGGACTGTGGGAGGAAACCAGGGAACCCGGGGAAAACCCACGCGAGCACGGGGAAAACAAGCGAAAACTCTGCACAGAAATGCCGACTGATTTAGTAGGGACTTAAACCAGCGGCATTCTTGCTGTGAGGCAACAGTGCTAATCACTGGGCCACTGTGTTGCCCATATAAAAAGGAGGGAAAGTAGAGGTGGGTGGGGGGTGGATGGGTTCCTCAAGACGAAGATATTGAGATAAGAAAACTCTGGTTATTTATAGTAAGTTAGGAGTCGTCTGATTGAATAATCAATCATGGGTTAATGCAGGACAGCTGAGAACAATCATAAGCACGTGATCCTCTCGAAATTTGTTTATACATAAACTTCACTTTACAGAGTTGCCGTTTGTTCCTTTGCGTTTATCGTCAGCGTTTTTCGAGATGTTTTTCCGGATTCAAACCCAAGCGATTTTCACTGGCCTCGAGCAGAAGAGTATGCAAAATCACTCCTTGACGTTAGATGGCGCTACACAACTTTAAGCTTCTGACACCCGCTTGTAACAGTTGACAGGCTAGTTGTTAAAGTTGCTGGTGATTTGAACATGCATGGATGGTTCAAGTAGCAGCTCCAGCTCTAGCGATAAATTGTTCACCAGTGCAATAAGCAGCTCCACATTCATCGCCTCTAGGCATATTCAATGTGCGCTCGCATTGACATTTTTGCGCTTGAGCGCCCCCAAGTACTGTTTACTGTAACTTCAGCACTCTGTGCATGTGTACAAAAGTGGCAATCTGATTAGCAATGAGCAGGAGGCGGGGTTTTTTTATGATGCTTTTACGCCTGGCGTTTTGCTCATTGGTGTGCACGATCACATTGGCGGCCTTTATTTAGTCACTAGGCGTTCGTCGTTGAGGCGTTTATTTAGTCACATCGATAGAAAACGTGAGCAAAAAGCTTCCTGGGGTGCATGGGCCTTTAGATTAGAAAAGCCTACAGCGAACAAAGTTTGGGGTCTACAAAAAATACATCTGGTTAGTGAGATAACACATACTTCAGGTTACATCTCAAACATTTACGTTCTACATCTCAAATAGAGAACTCGCAAAAGATATGTGAACTAGCAGAAGATATGCGTGCTAGTACAGGCGTGGTGTTCCTCGTGACGTGGAGCCGATCCGCAAATCACAGCACATTATGTTAGCTGACCAATCAGAGCCTCTTGAGGGCGGGCTTTCGGAAGAACTAGGAAATAGGACAGCTGTTTTCATATTAGCTGAGTAGCAGTATATAATTAAAGTAAGATATATGAAAAAATAATGTGATTTTTGACAAATGAAGCATGAGCACATATTGCTTTACACCCCATAAACACAACCAAGCCTTAAAAATATGCTCTGGACCACCCCTTTAAGATATGTCATACATAAGAATTGCATTGCCATGAATTCTTAACTGTTTTTGCGCATAATTTTTAAATGGCCTTTACACATTTTATATAATTTGCCTGATACAACATGGATAACATAACTATACAATTCTGGCACCATTAATAAAATGCTTCTATATTGATTTTTTCTAATTCAGTTTATAGTTACCACAAATATCAAATTCAATTTATTCCATAATGTTTCAAATTCAATATAAAATGTCTGGATTTAAATGAGGGGGAAAATCTCAGATGTTCCTGATCACATGATGAAATCCAAGAATGAACACTCTGTTTATGCACTTTACAGGGACACTGCTGAGAATTGTTCACAGCCTTAATCCCAATGATGTGATCATTTTGCTATTGGTTACAGCAGCAATAACACCAGCAGACCAACAGTATACTGTCCAGGGTTTAACCTGGTGACAGGAATAGTGTGAGAACTTGACTGGCCATCGTTTGATTGATTTAGACTGAGTAAACACACACGTTGTGATTTTTATGAGGTAAAGTCTGTTCCACTTTTGACTTTACAGCAACGTTTGTGTTAGGCGTAAAACAAAGAACTGGCCAAATTGTAAGTCAAACAAAAGTGAAATGTAAAATTGATTTGGATGAGGTACTATAATGGGTGATGTATTACTGACACACATTGGGTTGAAGTGACTCTAGTAACGCATCTGCTTTGACATCTCAGAAGGCGTCGTTATAAATGGAGGTCAGACACTTGTTAAACAGGGGTCATTGCTAAGAGCATAATTTTCTGAAACGACAACACTAAAATTCCTGCGACAACTTTAAAAACATTGCTGAAGTGTCTGACGTCACATGAGTTATGCTGCGTGATGTCGCCTGCCATGTCAAGTGCTCTTCCCATGAGTCAACACGCCATATTGGCTGCGATTCAGGGGGTTGAAAACAATAACACAACAATAACACTGTCTTAGGAAAACTATTAAAAGGAGCATACTGCAAGGGCTCCATTAATCAAAACGTCAAGTAACCATACCAGAGGATTGTGGGAAAACAAAGATTCCAACTGAAATCTTAGTGTTCCTATTAGGTTTCTCAGGAAACAGAGGACCATTTTTAAGTCTATTTTAAAGTGCACTTTATTATTTTAAATGAGCGTTTGCAATGTTCTCTAAAACATAAAGATGTGTTACGTACAGCAGAGGTCAACATGAGAGAACAAGAGCTGTCTTTTAAGGATATTTCATGAGTTATGTATGTTTCAAACCACAGTATTGAATAATATATTAGATATTTGAAAAAGAACAAAATTTAGAACACTTTCATGCATTTTCCTTAGGCTTAATCCCTGATTTATCAGGAGTAGCCACAGCGGAATGAACCACCAAATATTCCACCATATGTTTTACACAGCGGATGCCCTTTCAGCCGCAACCCAGTACTGGGAAACACCCATACACTCTCGCATTCACACATGCACACATACACTACAGCCAATTTTGTTTACCCAATTCACCTATACCGCATGTCTTCATGTGGAACATGCAAACTTCACACAGAAATGCCAACTGGCCCAGCCAGGACTCGAACCAGCGACCTTCTTGCTGTGAGGCGACAGTGCTAAGCCACTGAACCACCATTCTCCCCTAAGAACACTTAGAAAGAAAATTAAAAATCTAAATTAAAAACACTTTCAGATCCTCTCGGTTATTGGAGTTAATCAGCATATGATGTAAAATGTCTTAATGTTCAAATAAAGCAATTAAAGGGGTGGTCTAATTGTATTTCATGCACTCTGAGAACTGTAACAGAATAAGTCTGGCAACAAAGTTGAGGATCCAAACGAAGCGTCTTTTTTAGAAGAATTGTCAGGCAGACAAAGGTCACAACAGGAACAGACAGAAGCATGCAGATAATCCAAAAGAGTAGTCAGGTAGGGATGGCTGATGTGAAACTGATGTTTCGACAGTGTTGAGGCGTCAACACCCAGGTCACGTGACTAAGGTGGTTCGAAACACACAGGTCACGTGACTAAAGAGTTTAGAAATACCAGGTAAAGTGACTGAAGCGATTCAAAGCATTAGTCATTTCAGAAGCGTTTCGAGACCCGGCGAATCTGCGTTTGACTGTCAGGATACTGTGCTGCAAATAGCCAGTGTTCAAATACTGACTTGGACAAATACACTAAAATTATGACTTGACGTATTTTAATAATGTTATTTTTTATGACCAAAACAAGACACATTTATTCACAAAGTGTTCATTCAGATGTCAGGCCAATGTTAAAACAAAACACGTTACAAGAACAGATCATTTAAGACCTAACATCTATAACTGCATCTTCCTGGATTCGAATCCATTATCTCCGCATGCTAGTCAGGAACTCTCATCATTTCACTGAATCACTTGAAATCTCAGTTTTACAATTTGGGGTATAATACCTCAATTTGCATAGTTGTTCCAGAGCAATACATATAAGATTACTACTAGGTGTCACAGTAGAGACGGGTTTCAAAATGCTTCAAAGCTTCAATGCATTTGCTTTGACTGTGTTTCATGAAGCCTCGCTTTGCCCATCACTATAGTCGAGGTCACAGGCGAAGAGATCGGTAAAGGTTGAATACAACATAAAACAAGGCAAAAAATAAATAAGGCAAGGGTCAGGAAACATGGCAAGGCAAGATAATGGAACACTTCATAATGCTACAGGAAACAAACAAGACTCAGCGAACTGTATGTGTTAGTAAGATGCATATGTAGTCCTGGTAATCAATCAAGCATGAGCTTCCAGCTGTGTGTGAGTAATTAAGGGAATCAGGAACTGGTGTGTGTGAGGTGCATGATAGTACTTGTAGTCCAGTTCCGTGACCGATGTATAGTTCTCCAGCAATGTGAAAGGATAAGATCGCTGGTGATCGTGATCATTTACACTGTTAAAGAGTTGGACTCTCATGCTCAGGTATGGGTCAAGTTTTAAACAATAATTTAAAGGCAAAAATCGTACTTCAGCGTTTTGCAATTTGTTTATTTTTTAATTCAAGACCTCGGTGCTGTGTCGACACACTAACCCCTAGGCTATTGGCGCCGACAGTCATTAATTTTCAATGTGAGCTGGCAAAAAGCTTTGGCGAACGCGGCGCAACGCGTTTTGATGGATGTGAATGAATAAAATCAGGTCAACTTTATGGTAATGAGCTATGACATGGTTTGGCAACAACCTATCAGAATGTACAAGTCTACTGCTTGAGAGGGTTCTAGAGTATGCAGTCCAATACATTTGGTTCCGGTTACATTAATTTCTGAGCAAAACAAATCACAGAGGTTGTCTATTGCTATGGCGGATTTCCCAGTTTGTAATGAATACGTGAAGACCAAGGCTATTAAGCATCTTCTATAAACAGCACTTAAATAGCACTTAAACGTTGACACAAAAGCCTCACTACACAAACATCATTTAACTGGTTTATTTCGATAGAAAACTGTGTCATCGGCAGGTGATGCTCTCGCTGGCAGTGCCATGAAAGCACATCGTCATTGGCAGGGTGGACAGAGCGAATTCTGATGCTCTCATTGACGGCAATGTGAACGCACAATTAGAAATCTAGAGTCCTGAAATACACCTGATTAAAATCTCTTGTAAATCAAGTCATGGCTGAGTGAAAATAAACTTGTGATGATGCCTTTCATAAGGTATAGCTAGGAGCATATGACCAAATTCCTGAAAATACAACTTTTTTTTCTGAATATCTTTTTTCCTCACATGATCCTAAAGGCTTTCCCTTTTTTGGTTGATCCAAGTCTCTAAACAATGGAGTGAAACAACGTCTTTTAAACAACTCCTTTTCACAGCTTGACAAGGATTCATGTCAAAGCAGAAATGTAGTCATAACAGCCAAATTGTTGGAGTTCTTTGAGTAATTTGATCCAGAACTAATTTTAGGGTTAAGTGGGAACTCTGACCCACAAACATAAACACATGGGTTGTCATTCTGACGGTGGGAAATCAGATGTGCTAATGTTCTGGTGTAATTCAGGAACATTTCTTCACCTTGTTGAATTGCAGATGTTTTGCATTCCACTTCCCTGAAGATGACTGAAGTAAGAACAAGTTTTCAGGTCTGCTGCAAATGAGGCTTCACTTCAGGCAGAAAGTGACTGAGCCAAGGACAGGAAATACAGCAGCGTAAATCAAGCGTAGTGTGAGCTCATCCTACCAGGAGCTCAGGTCGCCAGCAAAAACAGGAACAACAGTTGTCCAGAGACTACCTCTTATGAAAAATTGCACATGATCATTTACCCATTCAGTTCAAAGTTAGGAAACATGTTTATGCAGCAGTAAACTTCATTCATTTTCATTCGGCTTAGTCCCTCATTTATTAGGGATTACCACAGTGGAATGAACCACCAACTATTCCAGCATATGTTTTACGCAGCAGATGCCCTTCCAACTGCAACCCAGTAATGGGAAACACACATTCACTCACACTCATACACTATGGCCAATTTAGTTCATCCAATTCACTTATAGCTTATGTCTTTGGACTTTAGGGGAAATCGGAGCACCATGCGAACACGGGGAGAACATGCAAACTCCGAAATTCCAACTGGCCCAGCTGGGAATCAAATCAGTGTGACCTTCTTGCTGTAATGTGTCAGTGCTAAGCCACAGTGCCACCCAGAACAAAAGTTAAGATAAATAAATGGATTGCATAAATTATTTTGAGTGCTAGCTCACACAACATTGCAAAGAAATGGGTTGCATTTTGGTTTTTCTTCTTAGTCATTTATTGTTTTCTAGTACCCTTTTCAGATTCTGCTATACATCTTTCTGACATTCAACAAGGTGCTTGAAACAAGGAGTGGGGTCTAGCTGCAGACTCGGTGCGGTGCAATCTGAGCTGCATCCAATGCTTTTTAATGCACTCCTCCTAACCCTCCTAACTCCTAACCCCACCCCTAACCCTATCCCTCACAGTAACATCACTAGCTCTATTGAATGCGTTGTGTCTGACATTGCATCTCTGAGCGATGCAATCTCAGCTTGCATCATGAAGGCTGCATCCAGATACTATTAGAAACAAGAGGTTTTGATCCTTTGATTCAATGGCTATTTTTATTTCCAGCACATCTACAATGTTACTGAACTGAGATCTGGTGACTTCAAGAAACCAAATGAGTGCGCTATGTAACATGGCATGTGATCCTGCTGGAAGTAACATTGCAAGATTGTTGATAGTGCTGGGTGATTAGCATCCCTAAATGAGTTGCTGCAATGTGAATGGCTGATTAGATATCTGCATAACAAGTGGTTAAACAGGTGTCTCTAATAAAGTGGCCACTGAGTATTAATCCATGGTCACTGCCCCATAGAATTCCATTCATATGCATGCAAATGCAACAAGTTTCACATTTGTTGCCTTGTAAAGTTCAAGCTTAGTGAACTCTGACCTGCAAAATCACATCACGTTTTTAATATGGAGCAATCGCTCATTTTTTTTAAATGTCTAATCATCTTGTTTAATTCCACCCTCCTTTCACAGCTCCATACGAATTTCAGAAGCTCAAACTTTAGTGTGACTGCGGCATAACAGCATGTTCCATTTAGAAGGGCTCATAACTTTTCCAATCTCTTTGAAGAGTTTACCCTTCAGACTTTAAAGGGATTAGGGCATAGGGATGAGCCCTTCTAAATGGAACATGCTGCATCCCAATTCACATACTGTCTGTCCCAAACAGTATTCGAAAATAGAACTAGTATGTCCCGAACCGCAGTATGTTGAAAAGAGTATGCCAAAGGTTCCCAGATGGTGTACTATTTCCAGTAAATATTTAAAGTGTAGATCCGTTCATACTCTAACCACTGATATTGCTCACAATAAATTGCGCATTAAACTTGACTTCGATTTATACTGGACCAGGTCGTATCCTGAGCAGATGCTGTGGTGGTCTTGGAGGAGTCAAGAGCGTGAGACTGATTCCTGAAAGACCCCAGTGACAGACGAGTCTCCACACTGATCCCGTGGGCCAGCCTGTGCACCAGCCAAATTGTATCTGGACGCAGCCTTTATGATGCAAGCTGAGATTGCATCACTCAGCGATGCAATGTCAGACACAATGCACTCAATGGACTGAGTGACGTCACAGAGACGGGTAGGGTTAGGTAAACGCATTAAAAAGCATTGGATGCAGCCCAGATTGCACTGCACCAAGTCTGCAGCTAGACCCCTCTCCACCAGCCGGTGACCTACTCACAAGTGAAGCTTCTCCTTGATGGACGTCCAGCGTTCTCCAGCCTCCGGTGCCTAGACTGCAGTTTTGCACTAGAAGTTAGGCCAGAGGAGAAATGGTCGTGCCCAACTAAGCCTGGTTTCTCTCTAGGTCTTTTTCCTTAACTGTGGTGAAGTTTGTTCTGGCTTGCTTGGTTTGGCACTTGTGGAGCTGCGCATCAATGGATTTGCTCTTCAATGTTTGGACTTTCAGCAGTGAAATTTAAACCACATTGCTAAGAACTAAGCTGCATTTCAACTCTGAAAAATGAACTGACACTGTTTCAATTTACTAGAACTTCTATGTTAAGCTTATTTGACACAATCTATATTATAAAAGCGCTATAGAAATAAAGAGGAATTGAATTGAAAAAACTAAATTGATTTGAACTACTCAAGTAGAGAGGCTTTGGTCAAGTTATTTAAATGACTAATAATTAATATCTAGCCAACTGGAGAGTATTTAAATCATGTTTTCTGTGTTATATTTCATCTGCAACAACAATGTGAACTTATATGAAGACGTGTTTGGACATTAACATCTGAATGAACTTGTTGTAACTATTCAAACACCTGAGGAGATTTCTCTGCATGAAAGACTTGTGAAGGGCAAATTAACCCGCTGCTGAAGCTCCAATAAGGTAGGTATTTAAATATGAAAGGTATGTGGATGATGTGTGGAGATGATTGGCAGGACGTTACTATGCAATATAATAGTCTGTTAATGAGGAGGTAATATGTCCCAAAGTTTGCATACTCATCTGTTACACACTCAAAGGTATGTACTTTTTATTCACAAAAAAGTACATATTTTTATGATGTAGTTTATTATGCAAACTGGGACGCAGCAGTGGTGTTTGACACCAAAAACTTACCTGTGCAAAGGATCATGGGTACCCAAATTGTCAATCAGTTGTACACTTCAAAATCCTTCATTCCGAAGGGCCCTTCGAAGAAGCCAGTTTTGAGCACTTCAGTTTAGAACTACACTTCAATATGGTGGCCATGATTGAAGTGCCCTTTGGAGGGTGATATACAGTATATCCCCTTTGGAACACATCGTTGATGTTGTATTGAGGGCTTACTTTGACATGACTATAATTTTCTTACTTCATTTGGTGAAGAAAAATTACTGATTTGCACTTAGGAAGAGATCAAAATAGTATGATGACATAGAAATAATATGAACAGAACAATGTCTGTTGACATATCATTTGTTGTCCTTAATATGTTTAACAAAATACTATTAATTTCATTATGAAAGAGCTGGTTATCAACCACTTTAGTATCACATTTCATCAGGCCTCAGACAAAATCTTATTAATGATTTCACAGTAATAAAAGAACCCAAGTGGAAACATTTCAATGTATTTCTAGTGACACCCAACTGATAATATAAATCAACAGCTCATATTGTTTATCTGTGTCATATTGTACTTAGGATTGCACTAGAAATAAAAATGTAAATCTAATAACAGTAGTTTACCATCTCTGGTGGATATGAAGCAGAACAGATTATAAAATATTTATATAAAATTAATCTGATACTGCCATGATTTTTTGCATCTGATCTCTTTTTTATATCTCATCAAATTGTAAATAGATGATGATTTCATGTTTATTGCATTACTCCCCACTATTTGTGTTTAATATTTGAATGTATCTGTATATATCGTATATATAATTAGTTTAACTTCGGTAGTTGGCAGTTTTAGTGTTAATATTTAATATTTGCCCCATCCTATTCTGATGTCATCTTCCGATCATTGTAGCTGACCCAACAAAAACAGACATGATCCGTATCATTAACATCAAATCCAAATCATCCAGCTGGAAGCACTTTAAATCCGATTTGGGGAAGTTTCTCTTCTGACGTCATTGTAATGTTCCCATCCATATTTTAAATAATGGAATCAAAAAGAAAAACCCTTTACTGTAGTACAGTTGTTAGCATTTTTTTTTTACATTGAACTATTTCCAACAGGGCAAGAGGACTTTACCTAATCTGGTGTCAAAGATAAGAGAAAAGTTAGGTAGACTGAACTTTTAAACCTAAAACAACAGTGCGATTTTATATAATATCTCTGTCGCTCACTTTGACTCTACAGCTAAAGCAAAGCTCTGTTTACTTAACAGGTCAAACGAATGAACATGGTGTCATTTGCTTCAGTTGTATCTCTGCCAATGAATCACTCAATGCTTCGTGATCCATTCACGCAGACCCGATGAACCATGCCTGTAGAGTCAGAGTCTCCTTTAAAAGCTAATCGCTTAATAATTGCTAATAAACATCATCATTTTACATCAGAAGTTTCTGGCCTCTTATCAAACCGCCGCAGAATGATTCATGTTGCGGGTCACTGCTGGTCAGATAAGCTCAATTATGTCCGGGCTGCTCCCTGATAAAACACAAAGTGGTTTTGAATTGAGCTGAATTAAAATAATTATGTAATTTGGGGTTGTTAGGCTTCCCCAATGCAATTAGGACTGTTTGATTTCAGTGGTATTGCAATGTTTCTATATATACTGTACAGTTAGTCCACCCTAAAAAATTAATGTTTCTAAAATGGGGTTCCCACTATTAAAAAACGATTATTCGACCTTACTTCACCTTATAATTGCCCTAAAATATTAAGTGAACTATGTGCATAATTATAAAATTGAGCCAAGCAATATTGGGTTTAATCACATTTTTAAGTAAACACAACTTTTGCCGCTTTTAAGATAACGGGTTAACTTACTTTTTTTACTGTTTATTTTCATTGAAAAAACCTTCATATATACAGTGCTCGGCATATTTGAGTACACCCCATTTTAAAAATTAGTGAGAAATAGAAACAGATTTATTAAACAGACATATTTATTAAAATAATATTTTAGTCACCAAGCATATTTAGAAATTGAAAGATAATACATATCAATTCAAGCAAAATATTGCAAAAAAAATTACAATATACAAAATTTCAACTACATTTTTCACATTTTTGCTTTAGTACTGACTAATCTAATGTTTACTGCACAAATATAATATTGTATATCTTCCTATTAAAATATGAATTTAAAAGATGGATTTGTAAGGGGTGTACTTATATATGCTGAGCACTGTACAGTACCTCCTAAATCCCTACAAGAAAGAGATGGACCATACATCAATGTTCTCTTGGAAGTACTCTATCACAGTAAATTTACAAAAAGAAACTCAAAACCTTACCTCCCACTCCACCTGTCTAACATTGATCCAAATGTTTGTGGAAGGTTTATAAAAAATAAAATAAGCCTTTTATTTTATTTTTCATGAATCTTCCACAAACATTTTGTACATATTATACATGAATAAAATTTGGTTGGAACTAACTAAAGTTGGAACTAACTGGGACAAAAATTAAACATTGAAGCATGGTGTACATAGACAATGAGACCAAAAGATCCATTATAAAATAATTATAAGATCTTATAATTATATATATATATATATATATA
>CAIGQZ010001206.1:6137989-6159412 GCA_903798205.1 Danio tinwini | reverse complement strand
AAATTAAAGCTGCAAGCAGCGATGAAAGGGACCTCGCACCTGGGCTCACCACCACCTGATGGCCTTAGGATGACAGAGAACAGTGGACAATAATAATTCAAATTACTAATAAATATAAAAAGATGTAATAAAATCAAATAAATATAAAAATATTTAATAATTTAGTCCAAAGGCCTTTGGACTAAATTAATTGAACATGGAATCAATCATAAAATTTGTAGGAAGAGTGTGTTACACTGTAAAACATGAAATTTCTTGTTGCCAGCAGGTGGCACTATAACTGTAACTGGATATTAGCATGTAAACGTGTTCAGATCAGGACTTTTATCAAACGTGTGAATTTTGAGGCAGATCGGACAATGCATGCCTGAGTCATAACAACTTCCTGTTTCGTGGCGAAACATCAAAGTTTGTGAGGCCGCCATGGACATGCCCTTCGATGAAAACTCTAGATCTTCACAATTTTACATCGTCAAGGCCTTTAGATGACTATATTCCAGTTTGCTGTTGATCGAATAAAATCAGTCCGATCAGAGTCAGAATCAGAGCTCGTAAAAGTACAACGCCTGGAAATGGCAAAAAAATGGCACTTTTTCAGCAGAGGAAGATAAAAATATCTGACTTCCTGCTGGGTTTTGGATTTTGCTCCAAGAGACTTTTTTGTAGGTATTGTCATGTTTGATGTGTGTGCCAATTTTCGTATATGTGCGTGAAACAAAGCTCGAGTGCTAATCCGTCAAAAGTGGATAGGTGGCGCTGTCGAGCCATTTGCCAGACTCACTTCCGAAACTTATAGCAAACATTTTTTGGCGCATGTGCAAAGTTTCGTGAGTTTTCGAGCATGTTTAATCCCCTAAAAATGTGATTTATTCTAGAGAAGGAAAAGAAGATTAAACGAAGCAATTCCAATAGGGCTAATAATGAAATAAAATTAATTAATGAATTAATCTACAATAGTCTTGTAAAAGACTATATCAGTTCAGTACATCTGCAAAAATAGTATGAATGGTTCCCAAATCTTTTTAAAATTGGGCAATCTGTCACTTAGTGTGAATCTCGTGTGAATTAGTATTCTAAGTGTAACATATTGGTTTACGTTCTTTAAGTAAGGTAACTTTATCAAACTGAGTCAATCTACATTGGGTTTAATCACTTTTTTAAGTAAACACATCTTGCCGTTTTAAGGAAGTCACATGAAGTGTTTTATCAATTTTTTGGTTCCTTTTTTGTAAACTACATCGTGTGACCATTACTGTCTATGGAGGATCGGGAAGGTCTTGGATTTCATTTAAAATACCTTAAAGGTGCTGTAAGTTTGACACCCAGTGGTTGAACTAGGAATTGCACTCCTGGATCATAATAAACACATGCTCGGGTTGCCAGATTGAGTACAGGAGCGAGTGATTTAAACTGCAACGACATGCGAAAAAAAAAGCAACGACATGCTATAGAGGGAATATTTTGCATATTAAAAGGAGTTTTGGTTCTAATCAACACCTTGAATTGATATATTAGAAACGACTTCTATTTCTCACAGCTAAACAACAAAAAACTATGACAGTGATGACCTCAGGTAAACCTTGTGTGTTTTATTCAGTACTAAATGCTAACAATGTGAGTTTGAATGCCATTTTACATGACATTTATTGCCATATACTGAAAGCAGCAGCAGATAGTTCACCTCAGATCTGGAAAATACTATAAACCGCTTGAAATTGAACTTCAGAACTGAACACATATGAGTGATTCAGCATCTACATTTAGTGATGTTAAAGAGGGTTAACATGTATTAAATAGATTATAAACTTTACCGTTTCGTGAGTGAGTGCATATTCTGTGGTTCTGAATGTCTGTATTTAAATTTCTGTCGTGTTTCGTCTGGTGCAAACAGCCAAACTGCTCATCACTGTATATCTCGTCACAGCGTGTTGTTAGGACACGCGGTTACAATGCAACCTGCTCACAATCGTAATATTTATGTAATTTGCTGATTAATAACCTCATGTGGAACTGAATCTGTCTCATTTCGACATCTGATACTGTCCACTGACACTGTTGCATTTCGCTCACGGACGCATGCTTTCAGAGCCTTTCTGAATGAATGAATGAAATACGCTGTTTTCCAACAAGGCAACCCGGGGTGCTGAATTATAATTGGCTAAACTGGCACTGTGCAGGTTAAATTTACCTAAACAAAGACAGCGTTTCACACGGAAAAGACATTTTCAAAGCAGAATATCTGACTTCAGCATTGCTTTTTCAGTTAAACAAGTATGTTCACTTAGCATGTTTCTTAAATATCTGCACACATATTATGGTATTTGTATGCTTTAGAAGAGTCAAAAACTCACATACAGCACCTTTAATTTGTGTTTGAAGATGAATGAAGGTCTCAGGGGGGGGCTAACTGCATGAGGATGAGTAATTAATTTCACATTTACATTTTTAGGTGAACCATTTAAAATAAAAGGTCTTTCTTCTGCTGGACATAATAGAATGTATTTTAAAGAATGTTGGCAGCCAGACACTGATTTATGGTGGACTGTATTCAAAACTGTATAGAAAAACGAATGAATGAATGAATGAATGAATGAATGAATGAATGAATGTATGAATGAAAAAAAATATTATTCAAATGGCCAGTTGAATGTGCTGGCCAGTTGTTATTTGCCTAATAATTGACAATAGGATGCATTTTTCTTCTAATGATATATCAAGTAATACATATATAAAAAAAAGAAAAAGAAAAAGAAAGAAAGACTAGCGAAAATGCATTGTATATGCAAAAAGAAAAGTTAAATCGTATTCATTCTTGCATCGATGCAATAATCGAAGGATTCGAGACACCTGTCTTGTGTCACGTTTTTGGCAAACACAAGTTAAACAATAAAAAAAGATAAAAAGTTAAGCCCCCCCCCCCTGCATGTCATTACATAAATAACGGGCCCATATCGCTGTAGAGCGAGCGTGTGCTGAATAAGTTACATGCCATAGTCATGAGCAAATTATATATACAACAGTGGAGCTTACAGTGTGAATCACTGAACAAACAATGCCGGGGAATTTAATCAAAGCGCAACGGAGCAAAGAAAAAAAGTGGTGGGGGGTGGGGGGGGCTGTCTGTCAGCATTTTGGCCAAGGCTTTCTTTCGGGCACATACCTGTGAGCTGTTACCATACATAGAATCAGCACTTATCACAGAAGAGGGATATAAATATTGAATTTAAAACGTCTGGCTCGTAAGGAAGCCAAGAACTTAACGCTGAGACCATGAATAGAAATCCCTTTATTAGCTGTCCTTGTACACATTCTTCTCGTTCGCAGTTCGGTAAAACGAGAAGATAAAGGGATTTTGTTTGTAAAACATGTCATTAGAATGAGATTGCTCCTTTTGATCACCAATGTGGTTTACTGCCTCTTAAAACAGACTTTTTTTGTTGCTGTAAGCTCACTTTGTACCAATAGGATGACAATGGAGTTACTGTTTCTAGACTTCATTAGCAGGCAAATAAATAACACTAGTTGAGTTAGAGCGACTTTTATGTCCCAGAGAATGATTTTAAAGGGATTGCTCACCCAAAATGTACTTTCTGTCATTATTTACAGATCTTCTTCAGTTGAACACAAAGCTAAAAGTGGGTCTGAGCAAACTGTCAAGATATGCTTTTTGCATCCAATTCAGAAAGCAGCACATTTTGGTGATGAAATATGCTACCCATCAGATTGTTTCACCAGGGTAGTGCAGTGATATGAGGCTGTAATATTGCTCTAGCCTAACCCAATCCATATCCTCAAAAGTGAGAACCATTCAAACAAAGTGTTGCATAATCTGACGGGTAAGATAAAATATCAGGACACCGGCATTTGCTCTAAATAGTGAAGTATTGCCATTGAAAATCGGCACACAATGATTTTATTGCTTATTAAATACAGTCAGGCCCGGATTAAGAATTCAGAGGCCCCTGGGCACAATGTCTTGTAGGGCTCCCTACAAGGCTGCACCCCTATAGTTGAATAAAAAAATAAGATTAATATATTTTTTAAATAAAGTTAACCTATAATGTTTTGCCCACATTTTTAAATAAATGACATAGAACATACATTTACAGTCAACAAAGATTTACCTGATTTAAAAAGCATTTAAAGCACACTTTGATAAAATAATAATAATATAACTAGTGGAAATTAATGGTTTTTAATATACTTGTTCAAGTTAACTGAAGCAGTACTAAACATTTATATTTATAATGTATAACTTCTACAAACTTATAATGCATATGATTTGGATATAAAACCTCTCCAATCCAGTTCTATGAATCTGAGTCCTCCATAATACACACAATAATGATTCCTGCTGTCTCCCTCGTGATGAAGAAGAGTAGGCAAAAAGCACTTGATCTTAAAGCTGAAAGTATCTGAAATCATACACACTGTATGTTTCTCTCCTCTTCAGGGTCTTTTCTATCTCTCTCTCTGTCTCTCTCTTCATGAGGTCGGAGAATATGGCTGAAGCAGGGCGACTAACATTGTAAATACAGATTAATTATATTAAGAGGTCGCTAACATTTAACACCAGGTAGAAAATAACTGTTTATAGAATATTTATTATTATTATTATCCTTATTAAATACCTTGTAACTCATTTATATACTTTAAACAAAAACATTTCCTTTCTATTGAAAATAAATGTATTTCCAATCTGATATATAATGGGGGGAAAAAGAAGAACGTGTTCATCAGTCGATGGTTTCGAACCGGGTTCATGATCGATTGCCTCAAAACATGTTGCCATGAGCTTTACAAGCTACGCCACTCCCACCTGCTGTCTACTGCGCTCTTTAATTATGTTGTCTCTGTCGATCAAACGGCGCTGGCGGGAAGCACTCAACCAGCTTATTCAAACAAGGTGCGCTATTTGCACTTAGTCTGAATAGACACTCCAAAATCAGCTTTTTTTGGGCCTGTGCCCATAATGCCCATTGGTTAATCCAGCCCTGAATACAGTCAATGAAACAGAAAAGTAAAGCTTGATTTCTTTTACTTAATTACTCTCTGAATGATTTGGACAATTTAAAACAGCACTGTTTCTTTCAACTAGCAGCTTCAAAAATGAAGAATTAAACTATCTTTAATAAAGAGACCAGGGATTCCTATAAGCGAACTAAGCGGCTGATTTTTCTTTCAGATGTGTGTGCACGCACGCATGACAGTAGTCCTGCGCTAGTTAAAGCAAAATTCACGTTTAACTATTGGTCCTGAACAATATTTTCAACCAATCATCTTTCTTGCGTTTACAATCACTCTCATTGGTTGGTGGTTATTGTTTTGTGAGCAGAAAAGAAATCAAAGTGATACGTACGCAGTGGGATAAAAGAAAAGTAAGGAACTCAGTGGAGCCTAATGTAATCGTCTGCAGTCACATATCAACACCTGTCCATTGGCAATAAGAGTCCCTGGTAACCTGGACCAATTATAGAGTCGCACCATTAATTGTGGGTCATTTGCATCGCTCTACCGGCATTGTATTTGCATTGCCTCACACAATAAACATTACTTATATTTCTATTATAGGTGGGCATAGATTATTATTTTTAATTTAGATTAATCTCACTGTAAATTTTGGAATTAATCTAGATTAAAATGGCTTATTTGAATTCTACCAAAGGCATTCAGAGTATGTGTGCTACCCAAATAATGACTAAAGTAAGTCTTTTAGAACGGGTTTCTCAAGCCAGGTGGTGCATTAGACCAGGGGCTCATCTCCTGTTTCCAAAATGCATCACGAACTGCTTGAGAAACTGTTCTACTATGATAAATGGTGATGAAAATAAATGATGTTTAATAAGATGTACTTGTTTACTAACTGTTTATTCAGTTAAACATGAATTTTGAACTGTAGCCCTACATAAGCTCCAAACAGCGATTTTTGATGACCTTAATCTGACTAAAGTCATAACTAAACTAAACAGAAATGGAATTAAGACGTGGAGTATGCATATATTAGTGGCATTATTGAAGTAAACACCGCAATTAAAATATTACCGTCATGTAGGACTTTTAACCTTTTTTTCTGACAAGATCCACACACGCGGCTGTAAAGGATCGCGCACACACACACACACACACACATCGCAAAATGCTGAGCTTTTTTTCTTTCTATTAGGCGTTATTATATTTCATAACACTCTCACCAGTCCTTACTCCTTATTTGTGTCTTATAACCCAGTTTGTCATGGGGGCATGAATGAAATGTTCATGAGTTAAAGTGAAATTGCAGAGCTGCAGTTAAAGTCACACAAAATTACAGGAAACTCTTACATGAAAGCACTTCACGTAAACACCTTAATTATATTATTGTCTATTAAGGCAAATAACTAGATTACAGATGTCCATGTAAGTGTAGTCAGTAGTGTCATCGAAGTAAGTAAAAGATCCAGAAGGGCATCCTGCTGATTTGATTCAGAGGGGCACTTTTTTTCAGATGGCTCACCAGTCAGGTATATTCGCGCTAAATTATCAAGGTGAAGGTCATCATAGCTTGTGTAGAATAGACCCAGATTAACGGCAATATTATTTTTAATCGCCTGATAAGAGTCTCACATTAACGCTGATAACAGCCCACCACTAATTTCTACATGGTGTAAAAGTAGTCAAAACAAATAATAATAATAATAACAATTCCTTACATTTATATAGAGCTTTTCTGGGTACTCTAAGTGCTTTACACAATGGGGGGGAATCTCCTCATCCACCACCAGTGTGCAGCATCCACCTGGATGACGCGACTGCAGCCATTTTGCACCAGACCGCACATCAGCTGATTGGTGGAGAGGAGACAGAGTGATGAAGCCAATTATGATATGGGGAGGGTTAGGAGGCCATGATGGACAGAGGCCAGTGGGCAGATTTGGTTAAACCTCTACTCTTTATTGAAGGACATTCTGGGATTTTTAATGACCACAGAGAGTCAGGACCTCGGTTTAACGTCTTATCTGAAAGACGGCGCTTACTGAGCAGTATAGAGTCCCCGTCACTATACCGGGGCATTAGGACCCACACAGACCCCTGCTGGCCTCACTAACACCACTTCCAGCATTAACCTAGCGATTTCCATGTGGTCTCTCATCCAGGTACTGACTGGGCGCAGCCCTGCTTAGCTTCCGTGGGCGACCATGTGAGAGTTGAAGAGAGCTAGCTGTAGGTTTTAATGACAACAACACAGTGTTGCTTCTTTTTCCTGTAACAACAGCACAGCAGATAACAGTAAATCTAATTATTAATATTATTATTACTATTTATTACTGATTGATGTATTCTCATTAATTTTTTATTTTATTTTTTCATCTTATTTTGTGTTTATTCATTCATTTTCTTGTCAGCTTAGTCCCTTTATTAACCTGGGGTCACCACAGCGGAATGAACCGCCAACTTATCCAGCACAATTTTATGCAGCGGATGCCCTTCCAGCCGCAACCCATCTCTGGGAAACATCCACACACTCATTCACAGTCATACACTACGGACAATTTAGCTTACCCAATTTACCTGTACTGCATGTCTTTGGACTGTGGGGGAAACCGGAGCATCCAGAGGAAACCCACGCAAACGCAAGGGAGAACATGCAAACTCCACACAGAAATGCCAGCCCAGCCGAGGTTCGAACCTGCGACCCAGCGATGTTCTTGCTGTGAGGCGACAGCGCTACCTACTGCGCCACTGCGTCGCCCCATTTTGAAAAATTAAACAAATGAATAATTAATAATATAATTAATTTCTTGTGGAAAGCCTGATGCGGCCCAGTCCCACCCAGACTATGCCTCCTGCAAACCCCAGGTAAATTGTGTTCGAGACCCCTGCTTTAAAGGAAGCCTATTATGCAAAAGTCACTTTCATAAGGGGTTTAAACACAGTTATGTGTACTCTAATGGTAAAAATGTATTAATTTTATTTTTTATAATCACACTTCATAAAAACAGTCTGCAGAAACACTTTGATCGGCATTCTCCCTTTGTAAGTATCACCCATTAGTGACAAGCTCTCCCTCATTAGCATAGGATGTTAGTCTTGTTTTTGAATCTGCCACAATGCTGACACATTTGTAGCTCCGCCCTCATTTGAAAAGAGGGCTGGGAGCACAATCTCATTTGAATTTAAAGTGACAGTCACCAGGATAGCACAATTAGGATCACATACACTCTAGGGACATCAGAGACCTTTTTAGATCTTGTAAAAAGGGGCATAATAGGTCCACTTTAAGTAAAGCCAAAAGCATCTGTGCCAGGAAATATATTAACAGTGATCATTCTGAGACAGTGATGTTGTGTTTGAGCCGCCGCAGCTGCTGCTTTGTGCTTAATTATGAATTATGATCATTCTAATAGTCTCCGCCGAAACGATTACTCAAATGTCTCTGAAATATGCAGTTTGTTCCAGAGATAGTCATCCATTAGACCGTCTAAACATCCTTTTTCATGCTCATTCAAGATAGAAGTGTTATCTGTGGTCTGGGCTGGATCGTTCGGATGACTTCACCGCCTGAAGCTGAAAATGTTCACGGTATTTGAACAGGGACCTTGTTTTAATTGTGACATCACGCTCGATCTGTCAGCGCTGGCAGTCTGATAACTTTCCACTGTGTTTATTTCATGGTGGTGCTGACTGTGTCGTCTGTACACCGTCCTGATACAGTGGCTCTGTTCCAAAAACCAATGAGATGCCTACGTATAGGGTTTATAGTCTATAACATCCCCACCTTATCCTGAAAGGCTGAAGGGGCCCAAACCTGAGTCGCACTGAAGCTGAAAGTCTGATCAGGCACAAACAAAGAGCACTTTTGGCATCTACACTATTACAAATAAGGGTGCCAAGAAAAACGCTGCTATTAAAGAACATCTTTGTGCTCCCAGATTAACCTTTCAGTAAAAAGTCCTGAACAGGAACCAAAACATTCAATGTGACTTCAGTGGTTCAATTGTAATCAAAGAATCGCAAATCAGAAAAAGTTAAAACAGTAAGGAAGACTTGTATTTCACTGCAGACAATACAGCCAACATTGTTTAATGTGTTCCTCATCATTTTCATTGTTTTGTTTTGTTTTTTCAAATTTTGGTTCTTGCAACACATTTCAGAAAAGTAGGAACAGTAAAGCATTTACCACTTTGTAATCAAATCATTTACCACTTTTCCTTTTCACAACACTTAAAGGGTCACGAAACACCAAATCACATTTTTGGAGATGTTGATGGTCATATATGTGTCCCGCGCAGTACCGGCGCTCCCTATAGACCAATTACCAACCTACGTCACACATGACGTCACATGGGTCCCCGGTTGCAGAAAAACACCGGCTGCAATAACAAACGTGTCGTGTTTTGCGGTAGGATGTCAAATTCGAAGAAAACAAAACTTTTACCATACACCACACTGCTTTAATGCCGACTGCAGACAACTTTCGCTAAAGGGAGCTGAATGAAGTGACGACCTAATTAGAAATGCTGGACTCTGTAGTTCTCATGTTATATCAGGTAAGTTCAGGCTATGCTGAATCATACACATAACTCGTTTTTGATTGCAGCAATGATTTCGGCAAAACAGTTACATATATTTAATTACACTGCGAACACCGAATGCTAAGAATGAAACGTGAAAGTGTAAGTTATTAAAGTTGGTTTTATATTCACACATTCATTCAGTGACAACTTGTGACACTCCCTATATTGTTTACCACGGCACTTTGAGTATTCGCTCTAAAATAACCTGCAAGTGTGACTTACAACATACAACATGTTACAATAAACAACATGAACATTGTTTATTTGACTGTGAACAATGTTGTACTTTGATAGTCATTGGCTGCTAATATGATTTCACTATTTAGAGTTTGCAAATAATACTTTTATGAAATTATATTATTAAGGAGAAAGTCTGAATGTGCGAATATAAAACCAACTTTACCTTTATATGTAAGTTCACATATCCTGGGCCTGCCGTGCATGTTTGCTGTCAGAATGCAGTTGTTCTGCTTGTTGATGATAGGCCTTGTTTAACGTTAGCTCCGTCTGTTTTTCCTTGTCTTTGGCTCGGCAGAACCTCGTTTTTTAGCACTACATAGATTTGAATCCGGTAATCAGGGAACATTATTTCTTGCACATGACCACACAGAACACAATTGTTGACATCCAAACACTTGTCGCCCTTTAACTTCTCTCTTAAAATCCCTTGGAGCTTCAACGAGATGGTATATTTCGGGCTGGATGCTTGGTCGTTTCGTCTTATTCAATATCCATTGGAAGGGTGCTATCGCAAATGGACCTGTCAGACGAACGCCGCTCGCTTTGACGTTAATTTTGCCGAATCACTGTGTTAATCACTGGGTGACAAGCTGTTATAATATGCTGAAAGCATTATGTAAATAATATATATAATATGTAATTCATCTAACTTATTTCTAAGACAACAACAAACTCTGTACCGCATCAGATGTCATTCCCTCGCTGTAAATGGTAGCGCTCCTGGTTTTTTTCTGCCACCTCCCTGCGCGCGCATCCTGAATGTTTACAAACATGGTAATTGGTCTATACGCAGAGTACGCAGGTTGCGTAGGGCAGGGGTTCTCAAACTTTTCAGCCCACGACCCCCAAAATAACAATGCCAGTGACTCGTGACCGCCAATATCCTCTGAGGTGGTTATAAATACAGAAACCTTGCATGCAATGGCGCGCACACACACACTAATAGACCCAAGTCTTAACTTCGTTTAATTTTTTTATGTATGTCAGTGCTGTAAGTGTGCCAGAAAGTTTACCCTGGTGTTATAAAATCAATCTGCTGCATCTGACGCTATTGCTGTGTCTTTAATATAATGTAATTACCCCAGGGGTCGCAATCAAATAGAACTAGTAACTATAAGCTACTATAGTAACTATATAGTAACTATAAACAACTATTTTTTTCTCTTCAGTAGGTTATGGATAAAATATGGTAATTATGGTTTAATAAAAAATAAATAGATTTTTTTGGAAATCACCAGGCGCCCCCCCCCCTTCATTGTCCCACGACCTCTCGGGGGTCCCGACCCCCACTTTGAGAACCACTGGTGTAGGGCCTCAACTCCGGAGGGGGGCACCATCTCGGTTGCACAAAAAAATTATTTATTAACATTTATTTAATAATATTTACATAAAGTGAGTGTAAATAAAATATATATTGATAATATGTTGTTAAATACATTTTTAAAAATTCATTTTATGACGACCACAAAAACAAACATGTGACGTATTGTTTTTCTGCGTACGCGCATAGACGCGTGCACGTGGCGCGGTCTGGTCCACTTATCTTTGCGGCTGCTAGCAGCACATAATTATAATTGATGCAAGTTGCAGCTCTATGCCCGGAAAAAGACAACAGCAGTATGGAGCCAAGAAGAGGAAAAAAAGTACAAGATGATCGTGTGCATTACTTTCAGGTAACTATGAGTCTGGAAAACATATTTTTGGTTGTTCAAGTAAATTAGTGAGGCTAACGTTTAAACTTCTCCACAACTGCACCAAATCTGCCTTATTTGTTGTTGTTTACGTTCAGTTTCTTGCTTTGCGGTTCTGCATTGTGCTTAAACTATGACAGCACATGTTCTAGGACTTTTGGCGTTTGCCCCTCTTCCTCATGTTGCTGATAATTAAACTCAATTATTTTTATTAACTTGTGCAATACTTTACAATTCTGTTTGCACACCAGTTAACGTCACATACACATGCACTGCACAATAATTTCACTGTTACTGTATGTATTATTTATTATTATATAGTTATGATATTATATAATTAGATATTATATAATTCTGTGCAGTTATCATTGTTTATTGTTTTGTCTATTTCTATACATTTCTTATTGCTGCAGTTGGTATTGCTTGTATCATTGAAATGACAATAAAGTCACTTTAATCTTTTCATTGGTGGATTGGTGTGTTTTTAGGCCAGTTTTTCATTTGTGTACTGTACATTACAACTTGAAATAACAAAAGTGACTCATTCTGTGATTTCTGAAAGATCAATAATATAAAATGAGTCAAATTATTGTTAGCCACAGGCCATGAACAATTTTTATTGCATGAATTCATTATTTATGATTTTTTTTTCTGAATGTTAAAGTTTTTGTTAAAAAATACACTCATTTTAATTCACTTTTTAATTACTAAAAACCTCAAATGTCTTTGATTTATACTGACAGCAAGGCTCAGTGTTTGTCACCATAGATTATAGTGCAAGTTGAATCCACATTTGGGTTGTAGTTTAGACACATTATGAGGAGTGCTGGACTAGCCTGTTGTTTTAATGGTATGTTGTTTTTCTTTAAATGACTGATTTCTTCTGTATTGTACATGCAGGTTCAATGCTAAAATTTGCCACAAAAGAAGATGAGGTGTCCTGATCCAGCACTGCTCCAGAGACACCAGCAGCTGCACAGGTACAGACACAGGGTGCAGCACTGAGGACCGGCCATCTCCACAGGTACAGAGAGGGTTTATTCCTTATCTTTTGTAAAATGTTTACAATTGGGAATGGTTCAGCAGAACACGTCAGTGTTTATTTTAATGTAAACTAATATTTTGTATAATTTTGAATGTTTAAATGCATATTTATGTATATAAATAAATAAATACATGTTTAAATACATATGTTTGTGTGTTTTTGTTCCTCTGGGGGGGGCACCACAGTAAAATTTCACATAGGGCACCCTTTTGGCCAGCAGCGGCCCTGGTCCCGCACTGCTATAAACACTATTAGGACACATATATTGCACTAAAAAGTGAAAATGTGTTGTTTTTGCGTTATTTTGAGCAAATACGTTCTTCCGGTTTGAAACAAATTTTTGAAGCTGCGATTAGATACTTGTGTGTATTCCAGCATTGGAGACTGGATGTCTGTACCTGCTAATACATCGTATCGTCTCTGAGTTTGCAGCATTAATTCATAAGAAAGACTTGGTTCAAACCAATCAGCACACTTTATTTTGTATGCGGTGCAACTTAATTAATATGCATTATAGCTTCAAATACCTGTTTTTACCTGTTACAGTGTTCAGACGACAGAGAGACGTTGTGTTGCCAAAACAAGTGGAAGAACAAGAGACATAGATCGTCAGTGTTGTGTTTATTAATGTGCTGCATTTATTATTGTGCTTCAACGAAGGTTTTGTTTTAATTTTCCCGCTATGAGAGCGCAGCTGGACTCACGTGTGGGTTACAGTGCACACGACGCGCGACAGAAATGCGCTTGTAAGGAAAATTTTTTACTGGAGAGCTTTTCTGGAAATGACGAAATTCAGATTTGCCGCTCGTCTCTTTTTAAAAAAAGACACGGCTCCAGTTTGTGTTGATTGTCCTGACTCTACAGATTTGGTAAGTGTGTGTGATCGGTGTTTATTGTTTGTTCATTCAGATGGCAAAGTTACTTTGTATAGTCAGCAGTGCTCTTTCAGTGTTTAAAGACATAGTCAAAATGATTTACTTACTAAGTTTGCAGTATGATAATATCACTGCAATATTATAATACAATATTATCAAGCCCGGATTAAGAATTCAGAGGCCCCTGGGCACAATGTCTTGTAGGGCCCCCTACAAGGCCGCACCCCTATAGTTGAATAAAAAAATAAGATTAATATAATATTTTTTAAATAAAGTTAATCTATAATATTTTGCCCACATTTTTTAAATAAATGACATAGTACATACATTTATAGTCAACAAAGATTTACCTGATTTAAAAAGCATTTAAAGCACACTTTGATAAAAAAAAATACTAATAAAACTAGTGAACATTAATGTTTTGAATATACTTGTTCAAGTTCACTGAAGCAGTACTAAAATTAATATTTAAGTGTATTTTTAATGTATAAGTTCTACAAACTTATAATGCATATGATTTGGATATAACACCTCTCCAATCCAGTTCTATGAATCTGAGTCCTCCATAATACACACACTGATTAATGATTCCTGCTGTCTCCCTCGTGATGAAGAAGAGTAGGCAAAAAGCACTTGATTATAAAGCTGAAAGTATTTGAAATCACACACACTGTAGCAGTTCTCTCCTGTCTCTCTCCTCTTCAGGGGCTTTTTCTGACTCTCTCTCTGTGTCTCTCTCTCCATGAGGTCGGAGAATATGGGTGAAGCAGGGCGACTAACATTGTAAATACAGATTAATTATATTAAGAGGTCGCTAACATTTAACACTAGGTAGAAAATAACTTTAATATTAATTATTATTATTATCCTTATTAAATACCTTGTGACTCATTTTATATAATTTATGTACATTTTTAAACAAAAACATTTCCTTTATATTGAAAATAAACGTATTTCCAATCTGATATGTAATGGGAGAAAAAAGAAGAACGTGTTCATCAGACGCTGGATTCGAACCAGGTTCATGATTGTTCGCATCAGAACACGTTACCGTGCGCTTTACGAGCTGCGCAACTCACACTGACTGTCAGCTGCGCTTTTTAGTTATGTTGTCTCTGTCGATCTAACGGCAATGGAAGGAAGCATTCAATTAGCTTATTCCAACGAGGTGCGCTATTTGCACTTAGCCTAAATAGACACTCCAAAATCAGCATTTATTCCCCCCTTGCAGGGGCCCCAAGTGCGCACGGCCCCTGGGCCTGTGCCCATAATGCCCATTGGTAAGTCCGGCCCTGAATATTATAGACTAAAATATCTGCTGTAAATGCTGCTGTCTGAATGTAAACATGTAAACACTGCAATCAAACTATTACTGTCGTGTAGGGTTTTCGTCGCATTTTGTGACAGAACAGTCTATACACACACAGCTTTCTGACGCTGCCTACCGAGTGCATCTAAGTTACCGAGAAATGTGGAGGATTTTTTTCACCCATTCGCCGTGCGGTATTAAACACTCCATTAAAACTGCACTCTCCAGCAGTTCCTCGCTTTCGATATCTCATTTGTCACGGGGGACATGCAGAAAATGTTCCTGAATGAAAGTGAAAGTGCCAAACTGCAGTTAAAGTCGACAAATTAATAATTTGGCAAACAATTCGATTACTGATGTCCATCTAAACACAGTCACTGTCTTTCGCCCGTGTCTGTGTTTGTTTTGCTTCTGTGAAAATCAGCGCGTGTCCAAATGGAAACTCCCATTTTTGCAAAACCTTCCCTCTTTCCCTCCCCCGACAATCCCACCTAAACAGAGCTGGACACGCCCACTTTCCTGAGTTTTTCTAAACTATAGGTGTGAAAACACCCTGCTAAAAACATGGGAGTTTTGTGGCCCTTTAAAGGGCGTTTAGGGACTGAAGACACCAAGTGATGAAGTGTTTCAGGTGTAAATTTGTCCCATTCTTCCTGCAAACAAGTCTTAAGGTGGGTTTTATGGTACGCTTCAAAATGCACCACAGATTCTCTGTTGGGGACAGGTCAGGACTGCAGACAGGCCATTCAAGTACCTGTATCCTCTTCCCCCACAGCGAGGACTTTGTAATGTGTGCAGCTTGTGGTTTTGCCTTGTCTGTTGAAACATGCATCGTGCATCGTCTTTATGAAGATGGCATATTGTGCTCCAAAATCTCTATGTACTTTTCAGCATTAATGGTGCATCACAGAAGTGCAAGTTACCACCAAGCGGCAACCTCCCGCTCTCCCTCGAGAAGCCCATACGGAAGTAACTGAAACTGCAATTCATCGAAATTCCGCTAGTCCTGGCTCCATATGGAGCAAATTTCGACTGAACCCACTGTTAAAATGGCCAATTTTACAGCAGAAAAAAAGGTGTTTACAGCCTAGTACAAAGAACGATTTTGGTTCATATAGCTAATATTATCCTTCGTGACAACTGTAAGGGGGTGAAATTTTTTATAACTCATCCATTTCCTTTATATTAGGTTATATTATTTTTGCATAATTAAGGGCGTGGCCAATTGAGTGACAGCGTGGCTTTACACAGTCAGTTGCTTTTGGAATTATTTCTTACAATAATCAGATGATATGGCATGCTGTGGGCACGTAATTGTGCTCACAAACCATTCACATGGCCTCCGTTTCCCAGGTGAGTGAAATTATATACTTATATACCATCTCAATAAATGTATTTGTAAGATCATGTATTTAAGATCATTATCATTTATAATGTTCTTTAGACCTGTAATGCACTCCAGAACCTGACAGATTTATTAGTTGTAGGCTCTAGAACAGTCGTCTGAAGGGTTGTCATACAGTGTTCTGCCTGTATTTCATCAAAAGCCCTGCATTTACGAACACAGACTATATCCGAAGTGTTTGGAAGTAATTCACACTTTGCTCCTGTTGAAAAACATCATAAAGAACGATGGTTATAGTGGCTCAATGTGTAATACATTGTAACATTTATTTACAGTATTTAAAAGCACAATATACAAAAAATCATTAAAATGTTCAATATATATATATTGAATAATAATCATAAATCAAACTTTCACTTTTTAATACTTGGTTGCAAATCCTTCGCAGTCAATTACAACCTAAAGTCTGGAACGCATAGACATCACCAGACGCTGGGTTTTATCTCTGGTGATGCTTTGCCAGGCCTCTACAGCAACTGTCTTCAGTTCCTGCTTGTTCTTGGAGCATTTTTTCTCCAGTTTTGTCTTCAGCGAATAAAATGCAAGCTCGATCGAATTCAGATCAGGTGATTGACCTGGCCATTGCATAACAATCCACTTATTTCCCCTCAAAAACTCTTTGGTTGCTTTTGCAGTATCCTTTGGGTCATTCCTCATCTGCACTGTGAAGCACCGTCCAATGAGTTCTAATGTATTTGGCTGAATATGAGCAGAAAATATTGCCTGAAACACTTCAGAATTAATTCTTCTGCTTTTGTCAGCTGTTACATCATCAATAAATACAAGAGATTCAGTTTCATTGACATGCCCATGGCATGTGACTACTACCACCATGCTTCACTGCTTAGGATCATAAGCATTTCCTTTCCTTCTCCATACTCTTCTCCTCCCATCCCTCTGGTACAAGTTGATATTGATCTCATCTGTCCATAGGATGTTGCTCCAGCACTGTGAAGGCTTTTTTACAACTCTAAGCTGGCCTTTCTGTTTTTAAGGCTCACCAATGGTTTTCACCCTCTGTATTGACTCTGGTGTTGTCTTCTCTTGACTGTTGACTTTGACACTTTGACACACATACACCTACCTTCTGGAGAGTGTTCTTGGTCTGGCCAACTGTTGTGAAGGGTGTTTTCTTCACCAGGAAAATAACTTTTTGTTGTCCACCACAGTTGTTTCTGTGGTCTTCCGGGGTCTTTTGGTGTTGCTGAGCTCACTGGTGCATTGTTTCTTTTTACAAATGCTCCAAACTGTTATTTTGGCCATGCCTGATGTTGTTGCTATCTCTCTGATGGGTTTGTTTTGTTTTTTTCAGCCTAATGATGGCTTGCTTGACTAATAGTGACAGCTCTTTGGATCTCATCTTGAGAGTTGAGGGTAACAGATTTCAAATGCAAATAGCCCACTTGAAATTGACCTTTTGTCTGGACCTTTTATCTGCTCATTGTAATTGGCATAATGAGGGAATAACACACACCTTGACATGGAACAGCTTAGATTGTCCGATTATTTTTGGATCCTTAACAAGTGGGAGGCACATATGCAAGCTGTTGTAGTTCCTACACCAGTTTTTTTTCTTTCAAATCCATTGTGTTGGTGTATAGGGCCAAAAATGTTAGAATTGTGTCGATATCCAAATATTTATGAACCTAACTGTATAGTTTGCTGACTTATGTTATTACGTTATCCCAAATGTTTAGAAAAATGTTTAAATTCAGAGTAATAAAAAAAATGCATTTGTTTGTTGTGAATAGGCGCCCTCTGGTGGTACAAATTGCATACTGTAAGTATATTATAAGTTGTAAATGTAGGTACCAAATTGTAATGTTTACCTAAAAACAAAAAACAAACAAAAAAAACAGTAATGTTTTTACTTTTTCAGTGGATATACAGTAATTTATTATAGTACAGTAACTAGTTAGCATGGTGGCTCAGTGGTTAGCACTGTCGCCTCTCAGCAAGAAAGTTACTGGTTCGAGCCAGTTGGCATTTTTGTGTGGAGTTTGCAGGTTCTCCCGTGTTGGCATGGGTTTCCTCCGGGTACTCCAGTTTCCCCCATAATCCAAAGACATGCGCTATAGGTGAATTGGGTAAACTAAATTGGCCGTAGTGTATGAGTGCGTGTGTGAATGCAAGAGTGTATGGGTGTTTCCCAGTACTGGGTTGTGGCTGGAAGGGCATCCGCTGCATAAAACATATATTTGGGGGTTGGTTCTGCTTTGGCAACCCCTGATGAATTGTCACTCTACTACCCTTCAAATACACAAAGTAGTTTTAGTACATGATTGTCAGCCATTTTTCAGTGTCAAGAGGCGTATTTCAGTGGATGTCTGATGTCAAATATTAAAACAATGCACCGTATGGAACCTCTGGATGTGATATCAGCTTTCGTTTAGTTTGACAAGTCTTGAAAAAACAGCAATATTTCCCTCAGCATATTGTGTTAGATTAAGATAAGCATGGAGGTGCTGGACATTGTTTCGTGAGGAACTTGCATTACGGTTGGTGGAGCATTGGTGGTCAGATCTGGACCACTGCCAATAATAACCACTGACATCACTGAAGGACAAGCAAAGGGAAACAGACTGTATGTGTTTTGTGGATTAAGTTTTTTTGTTTTTTTTTACTTTTACGACTAGAATAAATGAACCTACAATTCATATAATTCAATCTTAACATAAACCAGCACAACAAATGTATTGCTCAGTAGATGATGTAGAAACTAATAATAATAATTCAATTTGATTCTCCCAGTAGACACGAGAACGAGGGTGACTCCCTGCTGCACATGTGCAAAAATTCAATGTCCGATTATTCAGATATCATTCAATTCATAATGACCTACATCTGTGAAAGAGTCATCAGAATAGAGACAGAAGAGGAGAAATGGGGCCTCCAGAAGGAAAAGGGGTTGACTTTACTGTGTTTCAAGGGGAAACAGTCAGTATTACATCAATAACATTTTTTTTTACACTTTGTTTTTCATGAACAGTGTATTTGTTAGGGGGATGTGTAGTAGTCATCATAAACTTTCGACAGCACAATGCTTGCAGCTAAAACAGAACAATTTCAAACAAAACAATTCATGTTGTTTCTATAGCGCTTTTACAATATAGATTGTTTACAATATAGAGTGTCAAAGCAGCTTAACATCCCACATAGCAAATGTTTTCTGGCCTAGCTCCAGGCCACTCAATAAATTTTCCCTCGGGCCAAGTACCGCAAAGAATGACAGTCCTGAAGTGGCCCATATCTGGATTAAAGACAAGGGCCACACATGGGCCATAACCGGCCCGAATCTCAGCCAAATTAATACCCTAAATTGACCCTGAATTGGGCCAAAACAGGTTTATTATTGGTACCAATTTTCAGCTATAAGTTAACCATATCAACACCACCCTTTAACCAGAAACGCCAAAAACTGAGCCATAACCCAGCCTAATGTTACCCAAACAATGTGAACAATCGCTACACTGATCTGGGCCACACACCTCCTATCCACAACCGGCCCAAATGTAGTTTGCCATCATGCATGTGTAACCCCGTCGGTCCTACACCACCCAACCCACTCTGAGCTGGTATCGAACCGGCGACCTTCCGCATGGGAGTCGGTTGCTCTAACTGAGAGGCTAAAGACCATGGCCTATAGCGTCTGTCGCTAGAGCACCTTTAGAGGTCAGAGGAGTGAGGTTTACCTCCACAGCACTTACTAGCTGGCCTCCGTTACACTCACCCCCCTAAACCTCACTCCCATCCGGGTCGCGGCACCAATGTAACCCTGCTGGTCCTACGCTACCCAACCCACTCCGAGCTGGTATCGAACCAGTGAGTTCCACATGGGAGTCGGTTGCTCTAACAAGGAGGATATCTTATTAATTAGGAGGTATCTAATTAATAAGGGCTGATGCCTGTCCTATATAGGTAGTGGTATCTAATGAATAAAACTGAACAGGTCTTTAAATGTTTTTGCCTCAATAAACTGGCTTTCCATTTTTTAGGATTACATAAGCTGCTAAATTGAGAGAAGGTATTAGGTTAGAAATCAAGGCCAGAGATCAAATTATTATATTAAAACATGAAGTAAAATATGTGGGTTGTGTTTCAGATAATAATTTAACAGGTGGAAAAGGTAGGTGCTTTAGCCCATTCAAAAAAGTGTAGCATAATTCAATTTTAAGCAAGACAGGCAGCTTTCTTAACACACAAGGCTAATGGCGCCAAATGAATGAGTACTATTTTTAAAGAAGGTACAAGAAAAGAATATGCACTAGAAGCCAACAAATATATATATTATTACTTTGCAAAATAATTACTAAAAATAGATTAAAACAGAAAACTCTGTTTTGACATTACTTGGCATATAGGGATACGAAACAGACTTAAAGGGTTAATTCATCCAAAAATGAAAATTGTTTTAAAACGAAAACCTATTAATGTAAAAGGGGCCTTACTGTCCGGTACAAAGACGCTGCATGAGAAATGCCTCGCATTAGTGGTAATTCGCTTTTTGTAATTTGATGCAAAGATAATATAATACATAAGTAAATACATATAAATACACATACTTTTTTATCTAAATATTAAAAACTTTCAAGGATTTAGGATGATTGTGATGACTGTTAAACATCTTGTGAAAAGGGTCCATACATGCTTCTAAGCTTACATGTCCCTCCACATTCCCCCCTCTTCTCATTGGCCAATCAAACAGATGGCCACGCACCCAAACTAATTCCATTGGTTGAGTCAGCTTCTGTCCTGAGGTAAATCAGATGCTCGACCAATTCATCGATGTCATCAATAGTAGCAATGACATCAGTTTGCATGATAGTGACATGGCCAAGCTGCAAAAGCCAAGTAGGTTATGACTTAATGTTTAGAGAAACAATAAGACGAGGTCAAACCTGGCAATTCAGCAGGGGAGGATCAAACCGTTGCCAGCGGACTTTCAGATAAACAAAAGCTCGCTATGTTTTCAATTTGCACACAATAACTGAATAGAATACCCCTCTTGAGAAGGGTTTGCTTTTGTGTGTGTCACGCTTTTTGTCTCTCGGAGCAGCGTTCACATCGTGTTCTCTGTTTACGGCCTGGCAGACTCTGTTTGCAGAAGGCACTGTGAATGGCAAAATTGAAGCGCTGTGTTTGCGTAAACACCATGACAAGAGTTGGACCGGGCCGAATGTCTGCCGCCACTCAGATGACGAGACAGGCTCTCTGGGAAATGTCCTCACAATACGCCTCACTGCTGCCCAGCTAGTTGAGACTGTTTGTCTTGTGTGTGTGTGTGTGTGTGTGTGTGTGTGTGTGTGT